>CATIWO010240156.1:0-5000 GCA_949673435.1 Macaranga tanarius | reverse complement strand
TTTATAATTTTTATTTATTTAAATTTTATTATATTTATTAGGTTTTGATTTTGTTGACGAGAAAAGAGAGAAGAGTAAAAAAGAAATGTTAATTAAAAAAAAGTTAGTGTATTAATTAAGTGGTTGGTATGGAGTTGCCATACACATCAAGTATTTGATCCTTAGAAACTCTAGCCATCTCTTTTCTCTTTTTTTATTTAATATTTCTTCATAAAAATTTTATGTCGGCTATCACTGATTATCTCTTAGATCGATAGTGGTTCTTTATTATATTTGCTTTATTTCCTTTTTTTTTTCTTTAATTTTGTTAAACATAAATCTTTGATTTGTGTTTGCTAAATTCTCTGCAAGTATACGAAATCGACAAGTAGTAAATACATATATTGTCCCACAGAGATTATGATCTATCCACCTACTAATTTCTCTCTAATTGTTTAAAACTTTCAAATTAATTGAGCTATTAACTATGTATACTTAAACTAAAATGAAAATAAAACCCTAATTTTGAAATCAATTAACAAATATATTTAACCAACCATTAGGAAATTAATTCACCTCACACTCATTAGTTAATTTTCCTGTTTTAATTCAATTATCTATGCAAATCTCGAGTCATCTTATGTTGTAATTAACTTTTCTCAAAACCAATTAACCTACTTCTTAACCCTTAAGTAAGATTATGTAACCCAATTCTCATTGCAATCGCTAACCCTAATTAATAAAATCATAAGTTTTATTTGCAACTCTTATGGAATTAAATCAATTCAATTTATCCCTAATAATGAATCAACTCAACTTATATTTATAGTTCCATCAAAATTATCATCTCTTAATGCATAATCTCAAATGAAATCATATTAATATTGATCAGGCATAAACATGCAGTAAGCTCAATAGGCATAATTTGCATGAATAAAGAATTTATTAGAATGGAAAATTTAAAATTTATTAGAATGGAAAATTTAACTAACTCATGTTCAGATTCTTTAATGAATAAAAGCCTAGCCTAACATACTTAAATTAAACTTTAAAAAAACAAGTAAAAGAAATCCATCACCAATTACAAGAAATTAAGAAGAAGAAAAGAAATTCAATCTTTTGAACTCTCGAATCTTCGATCTCTAATCTTGATCCTTGATAATGCCCTAATATGTTCTCTTTTTCCTGCCAAAAGTCCCTCTAATATGAGTTCTCTTTACCTTTTTATAGTTTTCTTCCAATTTTCTTTCGATAAGCGTCCAAAGAAGTCGATTTTATCTTGACTCTTGTGCGTACATGTCCGTGTCCAATTGACACATGGGTGTGTCTCGATTAGACTCAGTATTCGAGCCATCACATGGCCATGTCTCGAGCCGTGTATAGAGTAGGCAAATATGGCAGTGAGGTACACGGCCCACTACACGGGTGTGTTTCGACCCATGTTTAAGTTATCAAATTCTTCCAGTAGACTACATGGTCCAGTACATGGCCGTGTACCAAGCCATGTTCAGAAGCCTTTTTAAGTCTAGATTCCTACATGGGTAGGCACATGACCGTGTCCTTGCCTGTGTCGACAATTTCTTCAAAATCCAACTTCAATCCCTCTAAATCCTTAATTTATCCAAATTAAATCTTGATTAATGACTCAAAATGAGTCATAGACACCTACAAAAGTAAAATACACATAAATAACTTATCTATAATACAAATTAATACATTTACACCCAAAATTAACATAAATTAACTACTAAAACATAACAAAATATACACTAATCAATTTATTTATTTATTTTTTGAAAATTTTGAATCTTTCTTCTATGAAGTTCTTAATACTTTTTATGGAATTTTGGTATTTTTCCTTTATGATTTTTTATTCCTTTATGGATTTTAATTATCTATTTGTTGTAAAAATTTTGCTGACATTTTTATAATCGAACTCATTTAAAAATCATAGAGTTAATTTATGACTTATCAAAGTCATTGAGTAGAGCATACATATTGTTGAGTTGCAAATGAAAAGAATTTTATTAACGTGATTAAAGAATAGTAATAAGAAATTTTACTATTTGAGTGAGATTTTATTTTGATATTTCTTGATTATATTATTATTTTATAATATTTTTTTATTAAGATATATGATATTTTTTTATAATAAAAAAGTGGTTGGTAAGAGTTGGAGAAGAGAGAAATAATGGGAGCATGATGTGACGCTACATGTCTCATTAAGCCTATATATGGCTAAGGCTATGGTATACCGAAACATTGGTATTTCGGATATTATGTACTGTTGAATTAGGAAGAATCTAATCTCCACCGTTAGTTTGATAAAGTGTTAGCGGGGAGCCATTCTCCTGAAAGAAGATGAACAGAAAAAAAGGAGAATCTGTGCTTATGCCAGTGGAAAATTCTCTGACTCAGAATGCCACTATCACTCCACCTTTAAGGATATCCTAGCAGTAAAGTATACCATCAAGAAGTTTCTCCAGATGAGGAAAGTCACTTACAGCTTCTCCAACAATTTACAAAGCTAACAAAGCAAAACCTCAGCCACTTCCCTGCTATAAGTAGGCTTTGAAATGGATAAGAAAAAAGGAAGCAGCTCACCCATCAAGAAATGAAAAAGACTCCTGAAAGCGACCCTGTGTCTTAAAGTCAAGCTTTTAGTTGTATTATTAAAGTTTGTCTCTATGTTTGTATTATTAGTGTTTAAAACCAATGGATGAGACAGAGATAATGCCGTCTACCTCAGCACAATCAGCTTCTCAGCCAAAATCCAGCTCATCAGGTCCATAATTTACACTAAATGATGTATCTCCAGTAAATTCAACATATCACTTCTGTGGATCTTGATGATGCAGACATTGAATTCCTTTTTCTCTGAAGAAGATGAACCTTCACCAGAGAGTATTTTCCTGTGAGCTATGAAGACCGACTCGCCTATATATATATAAGACAAGTTAGACTATTTTCTGCTTTAAACTATTCAAAATTCATTTTTAGGGGTGAACAACAGTGAAACTCCTGGATTGAACAGTGAGAGGTATTAGTACAGTAGTCAGTCTCATTTGCCAGGTTGTACTGTAGGGCAATAAAGCTGGTGGCCATTTTCCTATTCAGTTCAAAGTTTTAATGTCTTAATTTTCAAAATGAATTTAGAAAATATTTTCTGTAGAAATCAATCTTTCTCAAACTCTTCTACTTCTGACTCGACAGAGTCCAAATGGGTAGTTAGTTCTGATGAACTGATTATTGAAGATTTTTTCAAATATATTGATGACTCAGAAATTCTCAGGATTCAGAAAAAATAGATTTATAAATCTTCCAAACTCTCTTTTCTGAAAAATGATTTTACAATTAAAACAGAAGAAAAGGACGTATAAATTTCCAAACCTTTTGAAGAAATCCAACTTCTTTCTTCAAAATCCATGCAAAAACATAAAGAACGATCTTATAAATACATACATATAGGCCTTGTTCAAGTATGAATAAAACCTCTTACCAGGAAAGGTCTAGATACCTCGATCTTAGCAGTCCTGAGGGATGCTAGGTTCATAAACTTCTCTGATTCTTTGTTAGGAATAGTGGAATCCAGTTTTAACAAAGGATCAGTAAGTTTCAGCTGCTATTCAAATATAACAGTCTCTTTAAATGATAAAAATATTTTAAAGAGCATTGTTTTACAAATCAAAACTCATAACTACAAAATGCTTTCTAGGTCAATTCCTATTGCATTAATGTTTTGAGTTCATTACAAAGCAATAGTTTCTGCTTTTGCAACCAAACACCTCAAACACTCTCCAAAAGGCGAAACCATACTTCTCCAAATAGATCCTAGAACCATTCAAGGGAAAGATGTTACCTTACCTGAAGAATGGATTTTAGAAGGAGCCACTCAGCCTCAGTCGCCAAAAAGACCTGAGCCAAATGCAAATCTAAGAAATGTTACTTAGTTCTCGGACGGAAGAGTTAAATTATCTTTTGACAGAAGATCCACTAGTTCCTGATTTTCTAATGAAGTCTCTACCTCTTTAACAATTGACTTAGGAAGAGCCTCACAACTTCCTTATATCATTTATGCGCGTGCTCCTTATCCGAACGATCAGCAGATCCAAACAAGTGTTCAGCTAAGGTTCTCAACCTCTGAAATACCTAGCTCTACACTCAGAAATGTTGACTATCAAACAGCCATCCCAAAACCTATCTATGATAGCCAAATTCCAAATACCAAAGAAGATGAAACACCTTCAGTCCCTTCTTCACCAACACCTTCTGCCATTACTCAAAATATTATTGCAGAAATCAGTGTTTTGAAAAAAAAATTTCAAATTGATAAAACTCATTTGCAAAAAGAATTTTATTCTAAAAAGAATGAGTTAAAGAAAATTTGGTTCTTTACAAACTTCCTGGAAATTAAAGATGAGATTCAAAAAAAATATTACGAATTTTGTAATGATTACAGAGTTCAAATAAAGTTTTTTGATTAGTTTGAAACGTTTTATGTACATCAAAATAAAATTGCATATCCTTTCAAAAAATTAAAAAAATCAAACAAGACTGTTAATCCAGTTACAATGAGAAATAAAAAACCTGAATGGAAGGTAGATGATCAGATAGTCCAATCTGAACACCTACCATTGAGGAATATCTCCTTTTCTTATGGTAATTCGGAGATCCCAGCAGCTCCTTTCAAACTTCCACAAGAAAATTATGATTCAAAAAATTTGAAACATATTGTCTTGCAGAACAACTTCTCAAACGTCAATCTTCAAACAATTGGAAAATAATTAACCAGAATTGAAACTCAAATTCAATAACCAACTGTTTTACATCATTCTACTAAGTCTTCTGAGTCTGTCAAACTTCCAGAACATAAACTTAAAAATCCTATTTTTAAACCTTTTTAAGTTTCAAAACAGAGCCAAAAACAAAGTCAAACAAGCAAACTTGAATTTGCACAGGCAATTCGTGATCAACTGAGTAGAATTGAACAAGCTTCTAGCTCAGCTGATACTTTTCGAGTT
>CATIWO010240137.1:0-18315 GCA_949673435.1 Macaranga tanarius | reverse complement strand
TATTCAAAATAATCCAACTTTATTATCTTATATTATATACTCATTATTTTCTTATCTCAAAACAATAAAATCTCTTATCAACTTCAATTCAATACCACATGCTTAAATCTCTATCAAATATCAACTTAATTACAAAATAATCAACTCCAAATCATTTATTCAAACAATTAACAATTAACTCCAATCATCAACTTTAATCAACTGAAGTAATAACATTCTTAATTGTTATTAATGAACAGTAATCCGGTTCTGGGACACAGATATTACATATTTACTCATATTTATTTGTATCATATACTACATGTTAATTGCTTAACTTAATTAAATAATTATGTTGATTAGATGGATCAATTTATTTACATTGAAATTTAATTTTTTATTGTATTCTAAATAATATGTTGAAATTCAAATCTATTTAATTATATACAATATCACTTAATCATATCATGTTAAAATTACCAATTTTGCTTTTTAATCTATATATAATATCCAAAAAAATATACAAACAATTTCTTAGGAAGTAAAATATACTAAAAGTGTTAAAAAAAATTTAAATATCTAATAAATCAAATAAAAACTAGTCTTGAATCCACACAATGCACAAACTAAAGAATAAAATAATTAAATAAATAATTTTAATAGATAACAATTAAATAAACTAAAAATACAATATATCACAAAAATTTTATTTTCTTTAATTTTTATTGCTGTATTTTTTTCAATTATAATATGATTAGTGTTGAGAAGTATTAGGTTAATATTGAGATATTTATAGTTGTGTTTTAGTTAAAAAAAATACTAAATAACTACAGTAAATATTTTATTTTAATTTTTTAAAATTATAATTTTTAATTGTTTGAGAAAATGTTTGAGTAATTTGAGGTAAAAAATATGTAGTATATAAATATAGTTTGAGCATTATTAAGTTAATATTTGGATAGGTATAATAGTGCTGTAATTAAAAAATAATTACCGTAAATATTTTATTTTAAAAATATTTTTAAAAAAATAAGAAATTTTAACAATTTTACACAATAATTTTTAGTGACAAATACTGAAATATGAAAAAGACATTCATCAAATTTTGAATTTAATAATTTTAAAGCTCAGTCTATAGTTTCACATGTAAAAAAAATTAAGTGTACAAAAATGGGATAAAATATTTGGAGTAAGAAATTTTTTTAAAAAAAAATTGAAAGGATAAATGTTGAAGAAAACGGGTATTGGCCCGACCCGTTTGACCACAATCCCACAAACCAGAATGATCCACCAGCAGTAGCAGCAAAGTTGTAGTAATAGTAAACTAGTAGAAGTGGAGTAGTACTTAAAATCAAAACAAAAGGAAAAAAAAAAATATTAACTTTGTGAATTTCAATTCACTATAAAGTTTAAATTTTTGCAAAATTTTGATTCATTTTAATTTTAGATTCAAAATTATATCTGGGTCTCTGTCCCTGTCTGTCTCTATCACAGTATAGTTTCAAAAGCTTGTTCATATTCTTGTTTGTGGGTTGGTTTTGTTTTTCTGTTTCTGTTTCTGTTTCTGATATAAAAGAAAAAATGGCGGGAAAAGAGCTTGAAAAAAGGCTGATAGATGATGGGCATAGACTCCTTAATCCACCATTCTCCATTGATGACCTTCTCTCTATTCTTGACGTAAGCATTACCCCATTTCTTTATATTATTATGCGCATGTTTTCTTTTTATTTATTTATTTATTCTTTTTTTTTTTTTTGGGTTCTTTTGGTTGTTTTGGTCAAGGCATGGGTTGGTTCTGTACTCTGTTAAATGTTTTTTTTTTTTTGGGGGGGGGGGGGGGGGTTTTATTGATTTCTTTTGTCATATTTGAATTCCACTTTGTGAAGAATGTTTGTTTTGGGTGGGTGGGTTGTTGGGTATATATTAGATTTTTTTTAGAGAATAATAAAGAAATGTTCTTTCTTTGATTCTTGGTTGAAATTTCTTGATATAGAGGGAACCCACTTGTACTTTCTGTTAATTTTTTTTAGCTGTCTGTGTTTTGGAGTACTTTTGCTAATTGGCATTCGAGGCTCTTGATTGTGACTGGTGGTTTGGTGATGAAACACAAAAAAATTAAGACTAATCATAAATGTGGTTATGGTGAATGCTTATGATGCAAGATCTTTTACTTTAAGTGTTAGAATTATGAAATTGTAATTAAAAAAAAAAATTACTGGTTTATAATTTATATTCCTTTTTTATGTATGTACATTTATAAAGATTTGGCTTTTCCCTTGTTTGTGAGTTTTGAACAGTCTTTTTCTTGATATCTGTTAATTAGGTGTGAAATGCTATTGTTGTTGTTCTAGTATGCAGTACATTGGAAATTAAGTTATCTCACTTGGCATTAAAGATTTTTGGTTTGCATTGTCTTTTATATATTATTGTTACTTTTTTTTTTCAACTGTTTTTGATCCTGACGTGTGTAGTGTATTCTTGTTTCTTGATTATGGCTTATAGAGAATTGAGGTTTCTCTATCAAAGGTGAATCAATCACCACAAGGATCAATGGTTGCTGCACTTTCACCTTTGAGGATTGCATTGGTTTCTGATAAACTTTTGAGGCATTCAGATACAGATGTTAAAGTTTCTGTTGCTGCTTGCGTTAGTCAGATTATTAGAATAACAGCACCAGAAGCTCCTTATGATGATAAAATAATGACGGTGATTTGAACATCTGATATCAGTTTCTGTTACAAAAACACACAAACATATGTATTCTTGTCATATATATCTTTGTTAGAGCTTGTATATGCTTATTTGTGTTCTGCGGGTGCACAGGAAGTTTTTCATCTGATAGTAGCTGCATTTCAGAAACTTTCACACATGTCCAGCTGCTGTTACTCGAAGGTGGTGTCAATCCTTGTTAACTTTGCAACAACAAGGGCAGTTGTGGTGATGATGGACCTTGGTTGCCATGCTTTGATTGCTGAGATGTTTCAACTTTTTCTGATAATTACTAGGTAACTACCTTCACATGGTTTGATTTTGTTTATTGTCTACTGCAGCTTTAGCTCACTGTTTGGTGATAAATTTGTGTAATTTTCGTTTTATCCTCACAATCTTACTTTTAAATTTTTTGGAGCTTAAGCAGAGGTCAAATTTAAAAAGCCACTATATTCACATGATAAACTTATGTAAACAACGACATGTACCCATACTTCAATTATAAGTTTCATTTGGCAGATGCTTTCCTCACAAATTCAAGTTTTTCACAATGTTCTCTGTATTGTGTTATTGCTGTTGATGTGTTTAACAGTTCTGGGGGATTAGCTTGTTATCGTTTAACCTTGTGGCTCTAGATCATTCTATTATTTCTGCACATGGCTGAAACTAAATGTGGTAAAGAGGGGATGAGGGATCACTCGCACCTTCACTTTAAGTGCAAAAGGCCATCTGTTCGGTGTGGGATGTAGACCGAGCATCCATCTTATGCTTTGCCAGATAGGACATCTGGAAAGAGATATAGAGGTTCTATGAGATGGGACTGGTTGTAGTTATTATGCATACACTGCAGGTGGGTTGTAAAGAGGCATTCTTGAATCTTAGGGATATTTTTCTAATGACAGACCCATTAGATCTTTATCTATTCAAATCAGATTGGAATTGGTAAGAAATGTTTTATTGAGTGATAACAGGTGAAAAGGACTATCAACAATAACCCCCTGACCAAACAGCAAGCTTACTTAGTGAACTAGAATGGCTTGCTACAATTTTTCTTCTTTCTTTGGGAAAAAGTGGACAGTTTGGTGTTTGTTCATGGTCTGGAACTCCTATTTTTGTATTTTGAAATTTTAGTATTTTTGGTCATTACTGGGTGGATTTGTTTTGGGGTGGCTACTTGAGACTTCTACATTTACGGACAAAAGATTTGGAATCCTAAAGCTGTTGTTAGGTTTTGTGGGAAAAGGCGGTGTATAAATTCCTCTGCTTGTGGATGTTTGTATCCAATCAAACTGAAAGCATTCTTCTCTATTGTGATTACGCGTTCTTATCAAATTGCTTTTGTTTTGAGCCTGATGTGTTGCTGTGAAGGCCATAGTTGACTTGATTCTACAAGGGGTATCCTCTTTGTACTTCTGCAAGTTTGTTTAGCAGATGGCTGGTATATGTTTTCTAAGTATTTAATATTTTTTTTCTTTTCAAGGTCAAACAACTCAGATGTTGTTTCAGCTGCCATGGCGGCAATAATGACCATTGCCATATTGGAAAGTGATAATATTTCTTTGGAGATTGTCATTCCCCTTTTAGTTAGTGTAAGAAAGGAAAATCAGGTAAATAGTTAATTTTTTCCTAATGAATCATGATTTAAAATTTAATGTCCTTGATAACCCTATTCAGGAATTTCTTTCTTTGTCATGTTCTTATCTTTTTCTCAGAATGTTGCTCCAACTTCCTCAAAGTTGGGAAAGGAAGTCATCAAAAACTGTGCTGCGAAGATTGGACCATATATTTCAAGAACAGTGAAGAGCTTAGGAGTTTCTCTGGATGACTATGATCAAATAGTTGGCTCTATTTGCCAAAAGTCAACCAACAGTATCAAGTTTTTTGATCTGCACTGTTATGAGGAACATTTGGTGAGTATGCTCATGTTCTATTTATACTTATCTGGTGACAGTGAGTGTGTCTGCATAGTAATGAAATAAAATAAAAATTAGAAAAAAAAAAGCAAGAACAAGATGGAGATTTTCCGTATGTCTGGATGCTTTTATAGTTTATGATGAATCTAGTTATCCAACCTTTCAACTGATCCTGAATCCTTATTCTGTTTTTTCTATGAAGAAAAACCTGGGGCATTGGGGCTTTTGTCAAGATTTAGTTGGCATCTCTAGCCTCCTAGGAAGTATTTTAGTTTCATTTGATTTGTTATAGGAGATTGTAAAATTATGGTGTTCACATCTTGTTTCTACCTTTTTCACTTTCTATTTAATGTTTTACTATGTAGTTTGTTGTGCTTATTTCCTTCTGCATTATTTTTGCTTGGTAACTAATTTCAGTTCCACAAGTAGCACCCATGGTACAAACTAGATCAAATTATAGGCAGCACAACAAAAGGGCTTAATCAACTTCTTGAGGAATGAGGAGTTCTCATCTCATGTCAATATACGGGGATAAATTAACAGTCAGCGGACTGTAAAAGAACAATGTTTTTAGTGCAATTGGCATGTTTTGACCCATGAAAATGACAATTATTTATTCAATACATCAACAGTACATGGACAAGCATTTGGCTTAAATTTTGCTTGGTATATTTCTGTACTGATGCTTACTCCAGCAGTTTAATGATGAAAGACCGGCTATCCAACTTTTGGATGGGAAGAAGACTAGTTGCAAAATAACCTCTAGAAATGCTGAACCTGAAGAAACTAAAGACAAGGTACAACTGAATGTAGTCTAATGCTTTCTTTGTTCTGATCCTATTGATATAAATGGTATTTGTAGTTATGGTCATATATTTTCTCTTTTTAAGAATTTATATGTGCTACAACAAACTTCCTTTTTATTAATCATGTTCTACCCACCACTTGAAGCAATGCCCTAAATATGTATTTGTTATTCTGTTGATTATTATTTCAGTTATTGAACAGTACAAATGTTTCCTTGGTCACCTAGACTCTGATAATGGAGTCCTAAGCCTTTTAGCATTAGTCCTTTTATGAGATGTATCATACTTGGATTCATTTTTTTATTTGTCCTTGTCCCTTGGCTGAAACTACAAAATTTTCCTTTCCGAAAATCAATTTATAAGTGAAATGTCCAAACAAGGGAACAGAAATATTTGCAAGTTATGTTAAAGCGGAAGATCATGCTATCATCTTGCACATATAATCTCTTCAATGCATATTGAAACATTTAATGTCCATGAAAATAAAGAAATTTTAAGCTAGATATAATGGAACATGCAATATATGCAGTGTTGACTATGTATGGCCTGTGTCAATGATTTAGAACTCCACAAGTTTATTCTATTGGAAAAATTATTAAATGTGCAGGATGTGAAAATTATTTAAAACATTGTTGCAATAAGTAATGGTCATCACTGTGGAATTATAGAGTTGACAATGTTCTCCCTTTATTGTTGTTCTTGGCTTTGCATATACATAATTTTTTATTTTCATTAAGTAAATGGAATCATATAATTGTGCTTTAATATAATGGTTGTTATTAAATCAAACGAAGTTACCATTTAGCCCCCAAGTAAGTATGACATATTTTTTTAACAGGGACAACTGGTGGACTTTCTGGGTTCTGGTTCACTTAAACTGTAAGTTTGGTTTATATATTTCTTAAACTTACGTATGTTATGTAGGTTATTTTGAAGTTTTCGTAATAATTGCATTATGTAGATATTTTGACAATGTCTGTCTCCATCACATTCACCCATGTGGAAATTAACATAACTTTTGTGCTATGTTCATTTATTAACTATTTGCTTATTGCCTGCAACAGCCATCCATTTCCAAGTACGATTGACTAAAAGCTATCCAAATTAAAAATATTTAGTAATTTTCAATAGATTGACCATCTTTTATGTGTTACTAATGGCCTGCCCTTAACTAACTACAATGCTGACTTTCTAGCAGTCAATTTCCATAGAGCAAAAATACTGCAGGTCCATTTGTTTTGATGGGTTAAATGGGAAAAGAAATGTTGGTATCCTATTGATGTGCCTTTTAGCACTATGATTTCTTATTTAGATAATCTATCCTCACAAAAGGCTTTAATAGCTTATTCATGAGGCGATGAGTGACCTTTGTCTTAAATAGTGACATTCTTACGAAGATGGAATATCCATATCATACTTTGTATGATATATAAACTGGTTTTAGCCTGTGCTATATCCATGAACCATAGCAATGGCGAACTACAGGCCATTAGTCCTTTTCACCATTTATGCATTTCAAGTTTTGGTTGTTCCAGGAAATGTATTTTTTGCTGTATTTTGATAAAATTGCAGCTTTATGAACAAACTTTTGCAGCTCTATGCAGCAACTGGCTTCTACTGGGACCTGTTTGGACCAATCTGCAAACCCTTGGAGCAGTCAAAAGCAAGAACAGAAGAACCAAGATTTGCGGATCCCATTCTCTGAAGGCATGCTTCCAGCCAATAGTGGAGGAGCTGATGTATGTGGTGGAACAACATTAGTGCAAGGCTATGAAATGAAGACTAGTTCGGCTCCTATACTGACAGCCATATTTGCCAAGTATGGTGATATTG
Source organism: Macaranga tanarius (assembly GCA_949673435.1). NCBI lineage: Eukaryota > Viridiplantae > Streptophyta > Magnoliopsida > Malpighiales > Euphorbiaceae > Macaranga > Macaranga tanarius. The sequence goes on along the minus strand of CATIWO010240137.1, from coordinate 11,075 downwards.
CTGCTGACTGCCACTACGAGTCAATGGCAATGAAGGCTTGTTTGCTTGAAATAGTTTGTGATGTTGTTCGACGATTGCAAACCACCAACACTCCTCTCTCTATATCTGAGATTAAAGTCCTTAAAAATGAAATGAAGGATTTGGAGGGTGTGGACCTTAAGCTTTCATGGTTAACTCAGCCACTAGAAAAGATATCCGAAATTGAAAAGCTAGCCGAAATGCATTCTGTTCTAAAGTCTGTAAAAGCAAATAGCATGATGGTCATAAAAGCAGCAACTAAGGAGCTGGAAGAGTTGCTCATGGAGCTAGTGTCATTACAAAAACGGATGGGGGAGACTGAAAAGCGCATAAATGCGATGAAGCTTGTAGTCCAGAAGGTGGATGATGCCCTTAAAGAGGCTGAGAGTCAGGAGCTTCTCTGGCTAAGGCAGATAAACACAATTCCATAGTTACTCTCTGAACAATAGAATTAAAAAGTAGATGGTATGCAATACCCTTTTGTCGCAGACATTGAGGCCTAATGTTCAGCAGCTTCATTTTGGTAACCACACAATTCAACTGTAGTTTAGGCTTGTATATTTTTGGTCTCGGTTGTTCCTGTGTGGTAGGCCTTTATTCCATGCCGGTTGAAAATTCATTTTCCCTGTGTTGATGCTTCTTTTATCAATTATATAAAAGATCATTGTCGCAGGTTCAGGTTTGTTAGGATCCTTCTGATTTGCACCAAGATCATTCAAGCTAATTAAATTAAACAATCATTTATAATCAACCATATTGAAGGTCCTGTTTGATCAAGATATAATGAAGTTATGACAGGTTGGTGATGGACCTGATGGTGGCTCCAAATTGGATATTTGCTTGCTTAAATCAAGACTACAGAAATGATACTATTTGAGAACCTAATGAAGGCATGAAGCTACAGGTTCAACTTGTACTAAATGTTGCAATGGATTAAAATAGTCTTTTACCTCTCAAATACCATTATAATTATTATTATCTAACAATATAGAAAAAAAAAAAATTGAATTTGAGTTCAGTTGGAGCTAATTAACTAAAAAAAGTTGCTAAAATACATGTTTAATGCTAATAATTTTTGTAATGGTTTGTTTGTTTATAAATTTGCTGAAGTAAGATAAGTTTTGTTCGAATAATTTTGTTTTTGTTAATGTTACAGAATTTCATCAGCTATTTCCACTCATGGAGTTAGGTGCCCTACTTTCCATTTTCAAGTGGCCTGTAAATGTCAAGAATGCAATGATCAAAACACATCCATCACCTACTCCTCTACTCAAAGCCTTCAGGGATACTTCTTTTTCTTGCATAAATTCATGTGCCATTTTTCATAAAATGATTTTTTTTATCCTCTCTCTTTTTAAGTGTATTGTTGTTTTTTAATTTTCCTAAAAAAACACAATCATTTTTATTAGTAAAAAAATATTTATATTTTCATACAGCAAGAAATTGTTGAGATTTTACAGACTATCAAATTTACCTATGTCTATATATTTTAAAAAAACACTTTCATTTATATATTATAACACTAGATAATTATCTGGTACTTATTGATATTACATAATTGACTCAATATCCAAAATTTCAAATGTAAAATAACAAAATATGTGTCAATCACCACCATTTTCAAGCATGTGTTTCTTACATAATTATGAGTATCAATCTCAATATAAGCCTAAAAAAAAAGAAAACTGATAATGGAAACAAACATGATTATATTTTATATGTTTTTTTTTTTTTTGCTTTAACAAAGTAAAGTTTTGCTTTAAACTAGAATAAAGGAATATGAGCACACTATTGTTTAAAGCAATATTCATTATCATTGGCATGGTTTGAAATAAAATCAGGCTATGCATGGCTTCTAGAAGTTTGCTTTTCCTCCATTTGCCTTAAATTCATATTTAAATGCACAATAACTTTATGAAATGATATCTAATGACTGATATTAATTATTATTTTTATATGTTTTTGTTTTATCTATATTTTTTTATTTAAAACAATATATATATGATAATAGTAAATGTGAGCCATTATAATTGATTTTAATGAGGTGCTGTGAGGGATATATTTGGAAAAAAATATGAAAAAATAAATTTGAGGAACCACACTCAATAAAATCTTAACAAGGTTAAGCAAAGTAATCTAACAGGAAAAAAAAATAACAATATGATAAAATAGATAATGAATGTTACTTTGATATAATAGTGATATTATCACAAAAATAGTAATAATTTTTTTTTTTTGCAAATAATGTGACAAAATTACAATGGAATTAAAATGAAAAACTAATGTTGCCACGGAATATTGTAAAAAAAAAAAAATGTTGCCACAGGAATGAGCAATAGAATTTTTTCGTTGCTATTATTACTTACAACATAAATAACAACGTTATATAATAAAGTTAATAAATTCATTAAAATGCAGTGGTACTGTAGCTCTAGGATTAATCTATTGGATTAGGCCTCTAATATACAACTTCATAATTTGTAACCAAAGGAAAAAAAAGTAAACTTATAATTTTGGAACAGGAAATTTTTTTATAGTTTTTAATTTGACATCATATTATTAGTATTAAAATAGTTCTTAAAAAATAATTAATGTCAAATTAAATGGTATAAAAATATTGGACTAAATAGCAATTTTTATTATATATATATATATATATATATATATATATATATATATATATAAGAAGTTGATGTTAGAATTTTATGTTAGGTACATATCTTAATCAACTTATTTATTTATTTTATTTTTTTTGAAGAATCTTAATCAACCTTATGACTTTTAAAAAACTGGCAGTTGATGGATCAACCTTTGAACTATTTTAGACGCATTTCTTAATCGAAAATTGCAGAGAAGATAATGCTGAAGTTTTTAATCTAATTGAAAGCTTGTCTTTAAAAATTTTTAATTATGCTTAATATAATTGGCAAATAAAAATTAATGCAACATACGTCAAGAAAGACAGTGTGATCCTTGCATAATCTTAAATTACATGCGTGTGTCTATATATTATTCTTAAAATTTTGAAAATTCTTTCCAAAAAACAAAAAATTTTGAAAATTCTTAGTGAAAGTTAGATAACTTAAATATCAATAAACTATATAATAAAGGAGAATTTTTTCTTCTTTTAAATCAGATAAAAATTAATTATATAAATTATTAATGACAAAACTCAAATCTTGCATATCTTATAATGCTAAAGAATGATCAATTTACCACCCCTCACTAACTATATTAACCATAATTATGCAACTATAGGATGCTCCTTTTTATTTTTTTCGACATTAATTAATTGGATATAGAAATTAAGGGATGAATTTATAATATGGATGATCATTATCCATTCATGTGGGATCCATTTATATGTTATCCCAATTCCAGCCCCTCAACAAAAAGATTGAGTTAAATTAAGGAAAATTGATGAATATTTTTTTTGAAGAAAAAAAAATGATGAATATTAACTCACAACTTATCAATGAAACGTGAGAGGATATATAGTTTTTTTTTTTTTTTCATCTGATACTTTCGCTATCTAATAGTTATAAAAACTTCAACTACTTCTAAATTAGCTGATCGTACCTTTCACAAGAAGAATTATATACAAAGATAAGTTAAGAGTTTTTTTTAGCTCATACATTGACCATTGTTTAATCCCATTCCAAGTAAATCTTTAATATATGGATATAATATATATCTATTGAATCTTATATTCAACAAATTGTTTTTTTTTTTTTTTTTCATTTGGCCCTTTACTTTTTTAAGAGAAAGTATGGTATATAATGTCTATATAGGATTCTGGTAACATGCATGACAAATATATAAGAACAAATAAACAGCAAAATGGTGGTGACATCTCAGCTTATTTGGAGAACCCACACTCCACCATGTCATTCTCTAATTTACAATATGTATTTTCTCAATTTATTTAATTTTTTAATTAATGAAAAATCAAATCACCTAAATATTAATCAAATCACATCTCAACGTATTTTCCCAGTTTTTTTAATTAGATAAAAAACTAATTTTATAAATTAAGGACTGAATAGAATTTGAATCTTAAAAACACTTCAAAAATAAAATATAATTTTGTTCCTTATATGGAAGCTTAACTAATTACTTCTAAGTAAATTTCCACTCAGTTAGGTCCCTAATTAACCTCTTGATATCATAGGGCATCATATTGGGGAGTCTTCTAGTTCGTTAAATTATTCATATAACAGTGAACTTGATTCTTCTTTCGAAGCTTTTAAATGATTAAACCAAGTGCAAATGTGGAAATTTTTTTTACACATACCATATAAAAAGGACTAAAAGAATATTAAGAATTGAAATCCTAACTTAAGTAACTATAATGGTGGAACTAATTAATATGTACATACCACTAATTTAATAATTCAATAATAAGCCACATGGAATTATATAAAAAAAACCATGAGAAGCAAATTGGCAAATGAAAACAGATTAATGGAAAATATATAATAAGTGGAAAACTTAATTAATTAAGATAAATCTATATTAAGAGTCATAATTAGAACAGACAAGCTCTGAACATATGTGACCATTAGTAGCATGGTTTTGAATATTAAAGGCAAGACAACAATTGCACATTCTTTTTTTCTTTTATTTTTGAGACAACACTTGCACCTTTCTTTTCTTGGGGAGTTTCAATCTTCTTCCTATATATATTTTTTTCAATTTATAAATCAGAAACTCAACTGCTACCATTTAGGCAATATGGTAGCTATATATATATATATATATAATATATATATATATATTAAGATTGAATTTTAAGAGAATCTTCTGGCTGCTTTGGAATTGGAAGCTGGCCTCTTTCTTGCAAACTCGTAACAGTTTCATATAAGCACTGCTTCACTGTTGTAAACTCCAAGCCAAGATCCTTGAGCTTGTTGTTTGAAAACTTGTATGGTTTAGCTCTTGGGTTCTTCTCATCTGAACACCTGCAATTTTTTCACAACACTAAAATTTCAATAACATATATAGGAACAGCATGCCCGGCAGCCTCCCGCTTGATCATACTGTTTCATTTGTCGAAAGGAATGTTAATATATATATACATATGAGCAAAAAGACATATAAACTATGTCTATGTCTATAGTTGTATTAAATTATTGTCGCAACCAGAATATGAATTTTTTTATTTTAAAGCGTCAACCTTTATAGTCGATATCTAATACTAATTTGTTTATTTTGCATCAAACAGTTGGATGAGTAAGTTAATAAGATGAATAGCGATTATAGAAATTTATTCTTGTGACTAGGTCTATTGCTATAATCTTGCCAATATAATATAATAATATCACACATATTAAAAATATAATTTCTGAATGACCTTATAAAAAATACACTACAGAAACAAAGAATATTAGAATTTTTCCAAGGTTGATAATACATGAATTTATGGGTGTGGTACACATAGAGAAAAAATCAATGATTTGATGAGACTCCAATATTCTTGAAAAAAATATTATTATAAGAGATAATGAGAAATAGATTGGTTAAGATGAAACCAGCCACTCTTCACATTTGATAAAGACATTGGAGTAGGTAAAGGGCCTTTAGCTCCACTAATAATTATTTTTATTTATTTATTTTTGATGTAAGAACAATTCTATTTTTATTGGTGAGGTTACGTGACAAGTCAAAGTGGATACAGCAACTACTCAACCACAACGAAAAGGACAAAGCAAAAGAGAGTCACAAACAAATTTTAGATGAATTTTTCTAAAATTTTCCAATTTGTCTTCCTGGCCTCTACCTTCCTCTCAAAAATAAATAAATAAATTTACTTTTAATACCTAATAACTGATGCCAAAAATCCTATATTACATCTCATTTTCTTCAATTTTGTTTACAATAAAATATAATCTATAGATTAATTATAAACCCGTTTATACACTCAATTTTCTTTTTTGTTTAAGGGTTTTCTACTGTTAAATTATTGTCCCTTAATTTCAAATTACTTAATATAAATGACACCTTGGGATATATAGTTAAAGGGTCTCATTCTAATTACTAGATTATATAGGATTAAGGTTCTACGATGAACTAGTCACAGACACAACCCCGAAATTTGTTTCACAAAAAAGGAATTAAAGGGTTTTGTTGCTTAATGTTTCAAAAAAAATATTGCCGATCAGACCTAGATCAATTGATTCCTAAGTTCAAATCCTAGAAAGAGCAAAGAATTATATATAGTTATATATACATATTTGTTATAGTTGTGATAATAATATTTATAATAGTTTATTTATAATAGCTTTAATAGATTGTAATAATTTTTTAAAGTTGTAATAATTTGTCACAATTTATAGTAATCAGTGTAGATCACTACTAATATTATTGTCAGTTATTATGTGGTACGTAAGTTTTAAATATGATTATATTCAACTAGGCTCAAAAAAATAATAATAATATTTTATCATCATTTTACGTAATAATGATTTTTTGTACAGCGTCATAATCTAGAAAACGTGAAACTTTTTTCTTTGTTTATTTATTTTCCTCTGGCTCTTGCATACATGTCTCATTCCAAAAGGCACATTTTTTTTGAAAATTTAAATAATTCCCAATATATATATTATATTGTATGCATTGGGCCACCTTATCAATAGAAGAAACGTGGCCCTTAAAAAAAGAAGCGTTATCCTATAAAATTAGTAGGTAATATTTAGGCACTAATTTTCCTCTCCTTTTCATTTAATAATGTGTGGGATCTTGTAACACTAGACGTCCTTTTTGTACCATATTCATATAATTTGATCTGGCAGGCGGATTTTTTTATGTTTAGAGGGGTAATTTTAGATTATTAATTGAATTTATATTTTTTTTAAATCATAAATTTTTTTTACCATTTTACTACTCAATTTTTAACACATATATCACAATAAGAGCAAGAGAACTTACTTGGTGGGGATAGGGTATTCTGGGAAGAACTTGGCTAGAATTTCTACCACCTCCCCACGATGGAGGACGCTCTCGGCGCAGAGGTACCTTCCGGAGGCAGAGGGTGTCTCGAAGACAAGAATGTGCGCGAGTGCGACATCCTTAACGTGCACGTATGCTTGAACATGATTGGTGTAGGTCTTGGCTGAGCCAGTTAGGTACTTAAGGATGTGAATGATGCTGGCATTGACGGTGGGTTGCAGCAAGGGTCCAAGAACCAACACTGGGTTTACAACAACTAGGTCCACACCTTTCTCCTTGGCCACTTCCCATGCTGCTTGCTCTGCCACAGCCTTTCCGTAGCAGTACCAATTCTGAAATCAAATGGCAACCAAGTAGAAATTCATCAAACCATGAAATTTGATCCACACAATAAAATACAAGTGTGACCACATACTTTTATTAATAAACAAAATTTGTGAAAAAGATTATCAATAAAGTAAGAAAGTCATAGCTCAAGAAGCTATGTAAATTCCAAATATTACATCTGATTTGACCAATCTTGTTCAACTACACTGGCTTACCAATTGTTAAAACTCATCAGCAGTCAATTGAAGCAACTGCCTTTGCTATATATTAGTTCTTAAACACTAGTAACTAGCATTAGAAGGTAAAGAAGAGTCTGCTGTTATGTAAGCACTTGGTGTTCAATAATTATCATCAAGTAGTAGCATTAATAATCATGGTATATGAATTAACCTTGGTATTCTTGCAAAACTCAAGATCACTCCAGCAAGATTCATCCACAACAGCATCTGGGTTCCTGTTAGGATCCATATAAACTGCACCAATTGATGACGTGAACACCACTCGCCGAACTTTCGCCTCTGCGGCTGCAAGGATCACATTTTTTGTGCCATTGACAGCTGGTTCCACCATTTGTTCCTTCAAAAATTAAACATGAACATAATAATAATAATAATAAGCTTCTAGTAGCTTAATCATTTGTTTATGTTAAAACAATTAATTAATCCTATATTAGCTTCTTAACTTAGATTAAGTGAGCTTATATACCGATTGGATATTTTCACTTAAAAGTTTGAGCTTTTAAGTTGGATAAAGATTCAATTGATGTATTTTCGACTCTTTTCTCTAAAGTTTCTACCAGTTTCGTTAAAATATAAACATATATACATCGAGCATCATCTCTTCCCACATAATCACATAATAAAAACTAAAACTGCCAAAAAGTTCTTTTCTTTTCATCAGATTAACTAACAAAGGCGTGGGTATGATGCAATTTGAAGATATGATTTCATCAGCTTAACTAACAAAGGCGTGGGTATGATGCAATTTGAAGATATGATTGAATAAGATATAACCTTTGGAATTGCCTAATTCCTACTCAAGACCAAAAATCATTGATTGGATCACAAGCTGCTTGTTTTAATAGCAACGTTGAATGAATTATTAGGCATGCTATAATTATTCTTTATTAAACAATATTCATTGAAACATTAACTACTTTATTTGATGCTGGTTATGTTTTTTTTTTTTTTTGTTACTACATCACATAAATTAGAAAAACAAAGTTTATATCGAAATAAAAACAATTCAACCAATCATCTCTTAATTAGATTGACCCTCAAGTCGTATTTAAAATTGTAATATCAAATAATCTAATTAGAGGCTAGTGTACTTAAAAATTAAAAATTCTTACCAACATTTATAGGTTAAAAAATAGATATATACCATATATTTTAAATTATTTTAAATGTTTTATCCTTGCACATTTGGTCAATAATGAATAATTATTTTTGAATTAAACATTATTAATTCAAACATGAACTATGGTTAGCTTTCCTTTATCATCACATCACCTTCCTTTAAATTTTCAAAAGGAAATTACTAAAATAGAAAGTTTGGTGAAAATGAACCCCGACCAAGCATCCAATGTAAAAGGAAATAATATAATAATGACCACCAACAAAGCCGATAGTGGATTTGGTTTGGTGGAAGCAGGCAAGAAAGAAAATAATAAAGAAATTTTCCTACATTTTCTATGTATGGCAAAAACTTTCCTTAGCATCCAAACAGAAAATAAAAAGGTTTTAAAGAACATACTGGATCATCAGTAACAGGAGAAGCTGTATGGAAGATACCATCACAGCCCATAATGGCATCTCTAAGACTCTGAAAATCAAGAAGATCAGCTCTACATAGAATCAGTCTTTCTTTAGCACCTTCCAGTTCTCTCAAGTGACAATTCTTGGGATCATCTAAAACCAAAAACAGCAACAGCCCATTTAATAAAAACAACAAAAGAATCAATATTTGAAAAGTCTTTAATTATATAAACCCAACCTGGGTTCCTGACAGTTCCTCTAACAGTATACCCTTTTTCAAGAAGAAGTTTAACAATCCAAGAAGCTATGAAGCCACCAGCTCCAGTGACACAGACAGTTTGGCCATGGCCAGAAAGTGTTGACGTGTCAGCTGCCGGCATGTTGAAATATTGATGTACAGGTGGATGGATGTGGGTGGTCCGGTTATGGTTGTGGTTATTGTTGAGAGGGAAGAAGGAATCGCAGGTGTCTTTTATTTAGGTGGAATTGGAAAGGCAGAGCACGAGGTGAGCTGGTGATTGTGTTCTGTATTTATAAAGAAAAAAAAGAGAGAGGTGAGTACCAATACCATTACCATAACCACCACCAACCCCCTTTGTTATTTAATAAATTATACCAAAAATTGATAGGAGCTAGATATGTGAAAACGGATACAATAAAAATAAACACATATGAAAAATATGTACTTGTTACAAATATAAAAATATATAGATATTAGAAACTTTATTTATTATTATTAATTAATATTATAAATTATAAATTATTTTGTTTATCTGAGAAAAATATGAAAATTTTTTATTTTTATTTAAAAAAATGTATTTTTCAAGTTCAAAACAGATTCCTTCTAAGTAAGAAACATATTGTCTATTTTTTTAAATTTATGAAAACAGTCATGAAAATATTTTTAAGGATTTTTTTGAAGTTTTTGACGCAAAAATATTTCTGATATAAGGAAACACCTACTAGTTAAAATTTTTGTGCATAGTAAGTTATTTATCTATTATTATTACTACGTTTTTTCGGGGGGGAAAAAGAGAGATTTATTTTGTAGGAAAATTAATATAGAAAAAATAAATAATAAAATATAATTAAAAATATAAATATTTAAATTATATATTTTTTAGTATATTAATTGAATCTTGTTTATTAGAATTTATATTATATTAATCAAAATCATTTCTTTTGACATTTATTTTCGGTATCTAATAGGTATAAGAATTCTGACAAATTCGAAGTGAATTGGATGAACTTAATAATAAAAATATTGTTATTATATAGTGATAAATTATTATACGAAGGAAATCGATTATAATATTAAATAAAAATTAGTTAATTTATCTTACTTTAAAAAATGGATTAGTTTGGATTGGATTGTATTTATTATTTAAAACAATTTTTGTTTCTCTTTTGTAATTTGATTGTTTTTTTTTTTCCTTGTAGCAGGAGCAGGTATCTTCCGTCAACATCATGTCATGTATCTTTAATATTTTGTTCCATTTTTTGAGTAATTATTCTTTTAGGGTCTAACACATCCTCACATCCCTCAATTTAACAATTTTTATTGGTTTGATCTTTTAAATTATAAGTTAACTATTTACGCATCTCAACATAATTAAAAAAAAATTATTAATACTTTTTTAACATTATTAGGGTGTCTAAACGATATTTTTATTAGTTGAAATAAACTATTTAAACACCTAAATTACATAAAAAGTGTTTACAAGTTATATTTTACTTAATTTTTCTTTAATACACATGTGTATTTATACAGAAAAAAATTAGAAACTATTAAATTAATTTTTTTAATTATAATCATTAATATATATAACTTGTAATATATTTAGAGTAGCCAATAATTTACTTAATTTTAAATTTAAGTGAAAACAATTATTTATATAAATAAACATATGTCTACCATAATGAAAACCATTTTAAATAAGTTTAGATATTAAAATGGTTAATTTATATATTAAAAAAATAAATTGACAAAATATGTCAATATTAAAAAGCTGCTTATATATCAAG
>CATIWO010239974.1:0-19722 GCA_949673435.1 Macaranga tanarius | reverse complement strand
AAATGACTCCAACTTACCTTACAAATTACCCCTCTCTACCCGTATCTACATATCCACACTTAAAAATAAAACCATAATGATACTCCCCATGATATGAAAATATAATGCATGTACAGTGTTTCTAAAATGTGGGTGTTACACCCACCATATATATATATACATTAATATAATAACATAAATAAAAAATTTAAATTATTAAATAAAATATTATTAAATGCTAATTCAATAGTAAATAAATACAATTATATTATTAAATATAATGAAACTTTATACTAGTATTATATTGTATATAGATAATAGAATTATATATCTTTAGTATAATTTAGTATTGTCAATTATATTCATAAAAATACATTGTTTTTGATATATACTAATAATATTATTAACAAAATTTATAGTTAAATTAGCATTCATATTAAGTATTAGTGCTACTTAAAAGATAATTTAAATACTAAGTAGATGGTATTCAATATTTAATTTAATATTAAGCAAATAAGCACAATAAAAATGCTCAAGTTATATAATTTAGTATCAATTAATATTAATACTAAAAAATTCATCAAAAGTAGGTAATTTTAATAATTATTTATCAAATATTCGTCTCAAACAAATACTATATAATACTAAATTATTATTAAATATTAATTTAATATTAAATAAATATTATTTAAATTATTTAAAAATATAAATAATTTAAAATGTTGATTATAATACAAAAATTACATAATTATATTTAAAAATATAATTAATTTTTTGATATTTTACATTTAGAATGTATAAATATGTTAAAATGTGTTAAATATTTTAAATATGTGAAAACATGTTAAATGTGTTAAAACTTATTAAACCGTATTAAAAGTGTTAAAATATATGTCTAGACACATTTAGACCTGTATAGATTAAATAAGTTACACACGCGCGGGTCCTATCGTGTAACTTATTATTTAAACGTATTCATGTTTGATTTTATAGTTTTGATACGATTAATTAAACAGATAATGTTCATGTTAGCAATATCTGTGTTATAGTCGTATCTTAATATATACGACCCGTTAATACGAATTCCCACCCCTACCTAATTAAGGTACTCTTATATTTTAGGTGCGCACACAGTCCACACCAACAAAAATGAATGAAATATTAATGACTGAAAAAACGAATACTTGGTTAATTTGCACTCAAAGATCAAAAGTGACTTATTAGAATGGACTCCAGTATTCAATTTTCATTTCTAATCCCATAAAATGGAACGGTAGATAAACAAAATGAAGAACATGAAGTCCCAAGGACTGCTCACATTATTCTGGTGGGTAAAATGTGAATTTTTTTGTACTGCAATTAACCTCCATAAGCAGAACAAATTAAAATGTCTGTCTCAAGTACAAAAATTTCTCTATATATTTTTAATGTTCCATAGAAGTTTATTTGTCCTTTTTCCTTTTATTGACTTAGATATTGGACAAACAACGTGGAAGGGGTATTGTCTAATCTTTTCTTTTTGTTTCTTGGCAATTTAGAAAAATTCAAAGCAAAATCATCTGATGTCTTCACACCAGCACTTTACATTAATGTTTTGAACAGTTACCTTTACAATTATTAGTAGTTGAGATGAGTGTGTCTATTAAATAATCTAAAAAAAAGAGTGTTAAATTAGTTTAAAAAAATTAATCTTTTTTTTTAAATACTTAGTTTAAAAAAAATAATCTTGCTTTAAAAAAAAATACTCACATAATTTATACTGGTAAAAAAAATTTCTAAGTAATAAAGAAATTCTCTATTGTTTTTTTTTCTTGTTTGACACATGAATATAAAAAATCTTATTTAAAGTAGTAACTTGAATATTGTTCAATCCAATATATGCACCTTTCCTTCGCATCAAAAGCAACATCATCTTATTTCATCCATTACTTCCACGTATATACTTGTGTATTGCGAATTTGCAAAAGAAATTTTTTGTCTCAGCTAAAATGGTTAGTATGTTAATTGTTAGAGTGTTAGAATTTGAAGGAGGCAAGGATAGAAACTCAGTCTCCAATTTCCATGCCCAACAAGAATGCCATTTGCACTACAAGGTGCAGGCATTTGCAGAAGGCTTTGTATATAGGGATTACGTTTTATTGTATCCTTTAAAGATCAGGCAATGTACCAGTAGTGACAATTAATATTGTCATTGGAGTAGCTTGTTTCTGTGAGGGGTACAAAACAAAGATAAAAAAAAGCTCAATTTATTTACTACCCCTTGAATTTAGGAGTCTAAATAATTTATTCTAAATTATAAGAATATCATTTACACATTTTTTATAGTGCTAAAAATATTTATAAGTCTTATTTTTAGTAAATTTAAATGTTTAAATAGTCAATTGTAAGTTAAAAGAAAAGAAAAACTGATAAAAAGTGTCAAATTCAAGAATCAACTAAGAGTTAGATTCATAATATATACACTAAATACAAATAATTAATAAATATATGATAAATATATATGTTTGTGTTATAAATATGATAATTTCCCTACGTCTCCGGGTCCATACCATACGATGTCATGTGCGTACGATGTTGGTTGTGGAGTCAAATGGAACTAAGAAATGCTCCCCAAATCTACGGAAGTGTATAGTTTAGACAATTTAGAGTTATCATCGTCAGCAAATTCCCATCTTACCAAAGAAAGACTAGTGATTACCCACGAGCTGGTGTATGGAGTGACACGAACTCCTTCCAGCTTAAATGGTAGGTTTTGAGTTTGAGTCTTTGTGAATGCAGTTCCGTTAAAAATTCATTGGGGAGACTTTTGCCACCCTTCGAGGACCTACCCTGATCGAATTCAAATTAGTTGAAGTCCAAAAGTGGTGACCGAATACCGGGTGCATTAGACGCAAAAAAAAAAAAAAAAAAAAAAAAAAAAAAAAAAAAAAAAAAAAAAAAAAAAAAACTAGTGATTAGGTAAGGTTCGATAAAGCCAAAAAATGAAATTAATTACCTCCCACGTAATTAGCAGTTGAGAAGCATAAAACGAACACTATAGCAAAGACTAGCAAAGAAAAGGTCAAAAAAAAAGATGATGCATTCATACACATGAAGCTGTCACCTTCACATAACATGTGAGCAAGAGCACGGGGCATATCTAGCTCCTCTCCTCGCTCTTCAGGCCTTCTCTGCTACTGTTTCTCTTGTGAACCCACATATCCTCAGCATCAACTGCACCCTCTCTCTCCCTTTCTGGCTCCTGCAACATTTCATAAAAGCTTTTTTCTATGTCTCTTTTGCCCAATTAAGCCCATTCCATTGATGTAGAACATGGCATTTCTAAGCAACAATACCTTCTGTTTCTCTGTTTTCTTTCTTCTCATTGTCCATTCATTGGCTGTTTCCTACGGTACTCTCTTCTCTTTTTCCTCTTTTACATTACTTTAGCTTGATGGGATTTTTAATGCAATCAAGTTTTAAAACAGTGGTGTGTAATTGATGCAGATGGGCCTCAATACGATTACACTGCCTATACCGAGGTAAATTTGGGACAGCTCAGCCTTATTTATGAATTATGCACAGTGAAATAGTATTGTTAGACACATAATGCTTAATGAATTGTGTTGTATATGTCAGTGTAAATCCGTACCAGAAGAACCTCTTTATAGTGGAGGGATTATCAAAGACCAACCTCCAGTTTTCAAGCCTATTGCTACCATACTTAACCATTCTTCAACTACATTTACGCCAGCTTTGATACTGCACAATCTTGCTTCGGGGATTTATTGTTTTTCCAGTTGAGTGATCTCTATTCTTCTTTTACTTCAAGATTTAATACATTTCCTACACCTTAGAACTTGGAAATATGTTTTGTCTTTGCCCCTCAACTTATAAATTTATTATTTTGATTTAATTTATAAATACTTTTAAGCTAGTTTTAACCGTTTCAACTTATATAACATTTCAAATAATTATGAAAAGTGTTGATAAGTATTATTTTTAATAAGCTGAGGTGTTTAAATGATGAATTTATAGATTGAAAAAAATAGTTAATAAAATGTGTTAAGTTTAGGAACTATAAATGTACTAGAACTTTACTTAATCAAGTGTATTTGATGTTACAAGACGATCTACATAAAATTATATAATAGTCCTTGTATTTTTTAAAACCTACCAAAAAGTGTATAAAATGATTATGTAATCTTATGTGAACCATGATGTACTGTTACATCGGGATGGCAAAATATATAATCACCCTTTTTATTATTATTATTACAATCAACCATCATAATAAATGACCCAATAATGATATTTTCTCCTAGTACCCTCATAATCATGGTGGCTATTTGTAATCCGCAACAAAATTATTAGAAAATGAAGAGGCATGTTGGATCAATTGTGCATCTAACTAAGCAATGGTACTAGAGTCTTCTCCTGGACTAACCCTGAGATTACAAGCTCAATTCCGGTACCCAACCAACTAGAAAAAAAAATGCCAAGCTACTTCACATTTAAATTTATAATAGAAGCTTGACATGCACAGTTTTTTATTTTGGCGGATCAATTTGATTATAATTTGGCTTGGATGCAAAACAGTATGGGTAAAAATACCAGGTGCAGAGCCAAGTCTCATAACCGCGAGCCTAACGACAGATACTGAGAGATACAGCTGTGTAGGCACTGTGATGGCTGAGAGTGAATGCTGGTCATTTCTTAAAGGTGGATTCATTCTTGATGCACCTTCAAATTTATCAATACTCTATTTTCAGGTAATGATCTGTACTCAATATTGCAACTGTTCAAAGCCAAAGAAATTTAACACAGACAAGATTTTTCCATTGATGCTGTATGCAGAATTCAGCAGATAATAGTACCAATATTGCAATTGCAAGTGCTTCTTTGCAACCATTTAGTGCTGAACAGTGGAGAGCAAATCAGCAATACATCATTGACACTGTTAGTACTAGTAATTTCTCATTATAAAAGATCTATACTCACTTACTTAGAACAATTATAATGAGGTAGATTCTTACATGATTGCAGGTAAGGAAACGCGCCGCCACGATTCATGTGTCAGATAGTCATGGAGACAAATTGGAAGGTGCAGCCATTACCATTGAACAAATCTCGAAAGATTTCCCATTTGGGTCATCAATTTCAAGTACAATTCTTGGAAATTTGCCCTATCAGGTAAGTTGAGTCAGTCTATATACTACCAGGCACTGTTAATATTTACTAGTGTGCATAAATGAAGTGCATAAGGCTCATGTTTTTGTTAAAAAAAAAACGAAAGAGCTCATGTTCTAATTTCAGATGTGCTTTAATCTGGCACTTAGATTTCTCAATACTCTTTCAGAAACTTCAAAATCTTTAATCGGGCACTTAGAGTTTTTTGAATTTTATGTGTCCATGTTACTTGCAGACTAAAATCGTTTCTAGGATTATGAGGGGTGTGAGTTCCAACCCAGTCGGAGACTAATTACCCCATAAAAATTAAAAACTAAAACAAAAGAAGTGTTAATGAAGAATGTACAAATCACAGAATGCAAACTAACTAGCTCTGATTGTTACAGAATTGGTTTGTTGAACGATTCAATGCTGCAGTCTTCGAAAATGAACTCAAGTGGTATGCCACAGAGCCTGAACAAGGGAAGGTGAATTATACAATACCAGACCAAATGTTAGAATTTATAAGAGCGAACAAAATAATTGGTAGAGGACACAACATATTCTGGGAAGATCCGAGGTACATACCACAATGGGTTCAAAATCTTTCAGGTGATGCACTAAAATCAGCAGTGAACTCTCGAATCCAAAGCCTAATGAGCAAATACAAAGAAGAATTTGTACATTGGGATGTCAGCAATGAAATGTTACACTTCGATTTCTATGAGCAGAGGCTTGGTCCTGATGCTACATTACAGTTTTATGAGACAGCGCATAAAGCTGACCCGTTAGCTACCTTGTTTATGAATGAGTTTAATGTTGTGGAGACTTGCAGTGATGTGAATTCAACTGTAGATGCTTATATTTCAAGGCTAAGAGAACTTGAAAGTGGAGGTATATTCATGAATGGAATTGGATTAGAGAGTCACTTTTCAGTACCAAATCTTCCTTTAATGAGAGGTATCTTAGACAAATTGGCAACTCTTGGACTCCCCATTTGGCTTACTGAAGTTGATATTAGCAAGAACTTCGATTACAAAACTCAGGTACGGCTATAAAATCTATACTGAAATTATTATATTTGTTAGAGAAAATATATTTTTTGTCTTGGTACCGTAAGGGTGTGCAGGACTTTAGGCACATCCTCCACATCCGCCTTAAAATTTTATTTTCTTTAGGTGATAGCTTCAAGAATTGAACTCGTTAGATTTATGTGAAAATAAAAGCGCGCTAAGTCTCACCTTTTGGGGATGTGGTGACTAATTTGCAGGCTATATACTTAGAACAAGTGTTAAGAGAAGGATTTTCACATCCTGCAGTGAATGGGATAATGCTATGGACAGCACTCCATGCCAATGGGTGTTACCAAATGTGCCTTACTGATAATAATCTTCAAAATCTACCAGCAGGAGATGTGGTTGACAATCTGCTCAAACAATGGAAAACTTGGGAGTTAAATGGTTATAGTGATGAACATGGTTCTTTCAGCTTCTCTGGCTTTTTAGGTGAATACAGAATAGATGTTCGATTTGGTAACAGAACCTCAAATTCAACTTTCTCACTCAGTCAAAGTCATGAAACTAAACATTTTAACATTCAAATGTAACCTATGCATAGAAAATACAATCAATTATTGTTCATTGCATTTTATTAGTAGGGAATTCTTTTGAAATCCAATCAATTATTGTTCATTGCATTTTATTAGTAGGCCTAAATATATACATAATCAATTATTGTTCATTGCATTTTATTAGTAGGCCTAAATATATACATTTTTTCATGTATATTATTATAAAAAAATGATAGTCTAATTTTTTATTTGAATTCTTTTGAACAAGTAGTAAATTGCACAGAAAGAGGAACACTTAACCACCACAAGACTTACTGTGCATGTAGTACAACTCAGGCAATTGCTAACTAAGTAGACCATATACCACGCTTATGTGGAGTGCATCCTCAACATAACTTTCCGATGTAGGATTCTTTCTTTTGAACAAATAGTAAATTGTGTAAATTACACAAAAAGAGAAACACTTAACCACTACAAGACTTATTGTGCATGTAGTACAACTCATTTAAACACTTCGGCGGTTGTACGTTACAATGTGATGTTACAAAATAAAATATTTAATTGATGGGGATCTATGTTTATATACAATAATTTTATTAAAAAATAATAATAACTAGAAAATAAAATATATGAATAATGTATTTGGATTTTTTTTTGTAGAAGAATAATGTATTTGGTATTCAGTACATCATTTATATTTATTTTTAAGAAAAACTATAAAAATACCATAATTGTATTTTTTTATTTCATGATATATATTTTTTTGTTTCAGTTTGAAATTAACAAAATTAATAATTTTTATCACATTATATTTTATTATCTCATTAAATAATATTATTTATTTTTTAATATGCAATATTAGTGTTTATCTCAGCCCTATGTATGGCTCAAATAATTAGTATAACATTAGATTTTAACAGTAAAATTACTTTTAAAATAGTTCGATATCCAATTAGTTATTGTCAACTAATATATTAAATTAAATTAAATTAATATATTTTTAATTTCATAAAAGTCTAAAAGATAACAAATTATAATTTTTAATATATTTAGCAATCTTTTTAATAATAAATTTGATGATAAAGTATTTGAAAAATAATTCCATTATTAAATTTTCATATTATAGTACTATTTCCTTTTTCAAGTAAAAAGTACATAGTGAATATTTGCTTTTTTATTATTATTATTATTATTTGGGTAAATTATTATTTACCCCCTGTGTTTTGCTATATTACACTACTTGATCCTTGATATTTAAAATTTATATTATCTCCCCCTTTATATTTTTTAAAATTATACTATTTACCTATTCTGTCAAATTTTCCATCACAATTTCCGTAAAATGACATGATATTATCAAGTAAATACTATTTGCCCCTCTATTTGAATATATTATATTATTTGTCCCTAGAATTTACAAAAATATATTTTATTATTAAACTAATTATTTAGTAGAGATCATGTTAACATTATCATTAATTGACTATAAAAATATAATTTTATTAAAAATATTTTAAAAAATATAAAATATATAATTTTAACTTTTTAATCCAATCAAACTTTCAATCAAATAACAATGAATTACTTCGAATCTTAAAATATTTTTACTTAAATACTGACCTAAAATATCCATATTGCATAAAAAATTAACCAAGTAAAATTCTCTTTTTAACTTTAAATTTTGATTTTTATTTGAATTTGTTATTTTAGATTATTGAGTATATAAATTATATTTATGAATAAAATTAATAATTTTAAATAATTTGATTCATATACCTAACAATTGAAACTAAAAATTCAAATAAGGAATTAGCTTTCAAAATTAAAAAGAGAAATTTATTTGATTAAATTTTTTAATGCAACATAAATATTTTATGTTAATATTTAAGTAAAGATTTTTTTAAACTAATACTAATTAATTGACATTTAATTAAAATTTTAATTATATAAAATTAAAATTAGGTATTTTGTGTTCTTATTTAAATAATATAACTATCATTTTATAGTTAAATTCTAAGAAAATTAATTTGATAAGAAAAAATATAATTTCTAAATATTAGGGGGCATATAGTATAATATAGTCATATACAGAGGGTAAATAGTATAATATAATCATATAGAGGGGGCAAATAGTATTTACTTAGTAATTTTTATATCGATTAAAGGAAATTGTGACAGAAAATTTAACGAAATGAGTAAATAATATAATTATACAAAATAAAAGAAAAAGATAATATAAATTTCAAATATCAGGATGAAATAATATAATATAGCAAATTACACAGGCAAACAATAATTCACCCTTATTATTTTTTCCAAAACAATATGTCTAAGATCCGTTTGTATCTAAATGAGAATATGAGCCTAGTTTTCTAGACCCATATGCGTTGCCTTTGGAGAGGCTTTTGAAATGTACTGCAACCCATTTTCAAATCAAAAGAATGTTCCCAAAGTTTTGTCCATACTTTCTTTTTTTTTTTTTTTGGCAAAAGGTGAAAATTTCTTTATTTTTTTTTAAAAAATATCACTGTAATTTTAAATTATCCTGATAAAAATTCATAAATTTTTAAAAATATATCTAATAAGCTTTAAATAGAAAAAAAATTCAATAATTAAATATTATAAATGTAACACCCCTATTTTGGAAGTCTTGTTCATGTATGTATTTTTATGACATGTGGAATAGAGTCATGAGTTGCATTTGAGTTTGGCATGTGCATATTGGTAGAGGAGTGTATTTATAAGTTAAGTTTGGACCTAGTTGTCAATTTAGAAAGTTGTGAAAATTTTGGGCAATTGTTCCAATTCATTAAGGGTGTGTAGAGGTGATATGTGATATTTGTGTATATTATTAAGTTATTATTATATTAGTTAATTAAGAGATAAATGTGTATTTAATAGTTGGTTGGGACATTTAATATTAGAAGACTTTAGAGGGGCATTTGGCATTTTGTGATTGGAAGAGTTGAAGTGTGTGTATGTGTGGATGTGAGGGTGTTTGTTTAAAGTGGTATTTGGGTGGAGAGAAGGAGAAGAGAAAATTGAGAGATTTGGGAAATTGTAGGAATTCTTTATACATCTAGCAATTAATTTGGGGAGCTTAAGAAGATCAATTAGCTATTAGGAGCACCAATTGCTAAGCCTTGCACTTATTCTTGATTAATTGAAGTTAGGTTTTAAATGTTGATTTTCGGATTCTGTTTTAGGTGTTGCATCAGTCATCTTGTTTTAACCATATCTGGAGTTGTAGTGCTCTGATTTGAGTGTGGTTTGATGTTCTGGAAACTTTTGAATGTCTACTATAACTTTTGTGCTTTAAGGAAAGCCTAATTCTACTGTTTAAGGTGACTGGTACAGCTGCACTTTTTCATCCTTCATACTGTCACTCTGTTTTTCTTATTGTACCCGATTTTGCTAAAAAATCCATAATTAATTCCACACATGTCCAAATTAAGTAATTCTAATTAGGATTTGAAGTAGACTCATGTGTCTACCTTCAATAATATTTTTATAATTTTTGGATGTGTATATGAATTATTTGGATACTTTGAACCTAAAGTTTAGGGCTGCACTTAGTTACATTTTGTTGAGTTGAGTGTAAGTGTCTTGGTTGCTATATGAATTGATGTATGAATTGTGTGTAGGCATGGATAAGGATGTTGAAGGCACTACTCACTAGGGGAGTTTTACTTTTGAAGGAGTTGAAGCTTTGTTGTAAGTGATTATTAATATAATGTATATATATATTGATTCTCTAGAAATGAGAATAATATTACTATAAATGAATTGATTAGAATATGTAGTGAGATATGAATAAATATGATGAATTGGGAATAAATATGATGAATTGGGAATTAATTGAATAATAGAATTATGTGCTATGGACAAATGAGGCTAATTGTATGATGCGGTATGGAAAAGACATATATATATATATACACAATTCATACATCTTCACAATATATATATACACATATGTATATATATATATACATATGTGTATATATATACATATGTATATATATATACATATGTGTATATATATATTGTGAAGATGTATGAATTGTGTTGCTATGAATGATTTGGAGAAGTAAGTGATGTAGTATGAATGATACATATAATATGTATATATATATATTGATTCTCTTGATTGTGAGAATATGGAATTGTGATTAAATGTGGCATTAAATAAGAAGTGGTTGTTGAAAGGTGAATTGTATATATGCATATGGCTTGAATGAATGATATGAGAAAATGCTTGTTTTGTTGAAATGTGAATTGTATATGGAAACGGTGGAAAGTGAGATGTGGTTATTGAATGTGAATTGTGCACATTCATGTGAATTGATGATTATTGGTGAGGAAATATGTGATAGTGGAGCTGAGACGGGCATATAGCTCCACTGAATATGAAATCTGGAACTGAGCCGGGTGCATAGTTTCAGTAGTGGTCACATAAGAAAAAGATGAAATGTGAGATGGGCAAGCTGAGCCGGGCATATAGCTACCCAATGATATATAAATGTGAGAATGTGAGGATGTGAGACTAGGACCGAGCAGGGCGGATAGTCTTAGTATGTGACCATTTATGAGAAATGTGCATGTGAGGTGGTTCCGGTCGGATACCAAAAATATGATGTGTGATTTAATGAATGAATTTTGGAATCATAAAATGAGATGTAAATGTTCATCTAATTAAGATGTGGTATACATTTTGGTATATGTTGTGATATTTATAGGAAGTGTTATGTATGAACAATATGTTATATATGAGTTAGAAGTTATATACCATGAGCATATGATATATATATATATATGTTTTATGAAATAGGTGTATGTCACGAATATAAATATTAAGTGATTGTTGTTTTGTTGATATGGAAAGCATGATTATTTGTGTAACTTGAACAAGTAAGACTTGTTATATATATATATATATATATATATATATATATATCACTTAATTAGTTCTTGAGAAGTGATATATATATTGTTATGTTAGTAATTGCTTATTGAGTCGCAAGCTCACATCTTTGCAACTATTTTTCAGGAGATAGTTAGTAAGAGCTTGACGTTTGATTAGTTGGTGATTTCCGGAGGCCTGAGGTGTGCTTGGTGAATTAACTTTCATTCTCATTTATCATGTACCATTGCATATCATTTTGGTTGAATTGGTGAACATTTGATTATGTAAATGTTATATGTTGGGTTAAGATTGTGTTATGAAGTATGTAAGCAAGTGTTGGTTGTTTAAGAGTATGTATATGAGATTATTGTTATAAAGAGATTGACTATGTGTTATATAAATGGTGGTGAAAGATGTATTAAGTTTGAGATGAGCTATGAATTTGGAAGTGTTATTATAAAGCACTTGTTAATATATTTTGAACATGGTTGAATGCATATATATCATTTTGGTTGTTTTTCTTATTTAAAATGAGTGAAAAATTAATGTTTTAGAAGTTTATACGCATGAGATAAGTGTTAGGATTGATTTAGAGTGAATTAAGCAAGTTTTAGGGAGGCTGCTACCAGTGACTGGCAAGCGCTAGTCCCTCGTGACTGCAAGTATCCACTGGCGATCTCCAGTGGGTGGCGAGCGCCAGTCTTCGCGCACTTGTGTCTCCGTATTTTGACCATAACTCGAGCTACACAACTCCAAATGAGGTGTGGTTTGATACTATAAAAACTTTAAAGAGTCCTTTACAACTTTTATGTCTTTAGTTTAGCCAAAATCCATCATTAAAATGGTCAATAATAGCCAGACATTTTATTGCTCACACTGAATTGCGATTTGCCATGCATAACCTTTAAGTGTTCAAAACCTCAAAACTAATTATATACACTTCCAAATTGTGTGATTCAAATTGGAAATGAAACTATACTCATAAATAAAGAGTTTTTAATGGTTTGGAAATAAATTTTACAATTTGGTTTTTATATATTGATATAAAAGTTATACTCCATTAGTTTTAAGCTATATTCGTATAAGTATGTGTTTTGTGGTTGGATTTGATGTTGTTTTGCATTGCATACTTATGTGGTATGTGTGATGAGTATGAAGGTGCATGGCATGTAGTTGTATTCTTGAAAGAATTTTATTTTCTTTCTAATTGGAACACGTGTTGCGATGAGTTTAAGGCCACATGTTGCGGGTCTCACAATAAAAGAGTTTTTTTTTTTTTATGGAGAAGATGAATTTTTCATTGAATGGAAATTAACAGTACATCTTAATAAAGAAATAACATCAATATTAATAATAATACAATTAAGAGGTATCAAAATAAAATTTCATATAAATCATGAAAATTCTTGTTACTATTCTTTAATCATGTTGACATAGCTCGTTTGATGTACAACTTGACGAATCGTACGCTCCACTCAATGGCTTCAATTAGTCATATATCAACTTTTTGATTTTTAAATGAGTCCAATTGCATAAATATTAACAGAAAATTCACAATTGAGAGATAATCATACTTCACAAAAAAGAAATAATCAAGTCCTATAAAAGGATAACAACTCCATAAAAGAAGATTCAAACAAATCCAACAAAAAAAAATAAAACAAAACAGATTAAAAGATCCATATTTATTGAATATAAAAAATGAAATAAAATAAATAAAATAGAAAGGAAAAATAAAGAGCTACTATCGATCACTGATGATTTAAGAGATGACTACTGTCAATCACCGATGATCTAAAAGATAATCAGTGATGGCTAAAACGTAAAAAATTTAATGAAAATCAGAAAAAGGAAAAAAAGAAAAAAAGGTGGCTAAATATTATATAAGAGTTGATAGCAGAGAAAGGAAAAAAAGAGGAAAGAGGTGGCTAAATATTATAAAAGAGTTGATAGCAGAGAAAGACTCACTTATCAATATAATTCACTCCCGTATAATTTTTTCACTTATGAAAGGATATATGTTTCCAGTTTTACTAGCAAAATATTAATAAATAGATCACATAACTATTTTAACATCAACTTTGGATTGGTATTTGAGGTTTGTTTAATAAACTGTTTATTAGGATTTATTTGATCCATTTTCTAAAATTGGTGGACTTTATTTGCCTAATTTTTTTTTTTCTGAACCACCAATATTCAGAGTTCATTGAGTTTTGATTAATCTAGTTTGACTTGAGTAGGACCACAAGGGTAATTTAAGTCTCCTAACAATTATTTAACGTGACTGTATTCGCTAAAACTCGAATTTGAGATCTTAATTTAAGCGAGAACAATCCTTATCAGTTGATTTCAATGGTTGTTGATTATTAATTTGTATAATTCAAAATATATGTTGATATTTATTCTTTAATATAAGTTTTAAGAATATCTTCTATCTTTTTCCATATTTTTTTTCTTTATAATAGATTTTGCTTTTATGTTGTTATTTTAAAATTTTTTGAATTTTACCATCAATCTCAAAAAAACTTTAATTTTTATTATTGGACATGTGATAAATAAATAGTTAGTTTATATTACGTATATATATTAGCCAATTATAAAAAAAATTCAATATATATAAGTATTGGGTGTAATACTTTCTTTAAACATATACCAATCATTTTTAAAAGAATTTAGAGTAAAAAAGTGTCCTTGTTTTGACTCAAAACAATTGTTATTCCATCATGAATGCCCCCTTTCAAGGCTTTCAAATTTGAAATTATAAAACTTTGATGTCACAAAATTTTCAGCTTTTTCATAGGTAGCAAAATAATTCAAGATAAACAGTTTCCTCATTGAAAAAAATCTCTGCAGGTAACATGGGGGATCAACGACCCAAATGATCACAACCTGGTGGTGTGTAGGACCCAAAAACCAATTAATCAATGAGCCTTTGTTTTTTTCAGTGTACAATTGAAGAGAGGAAAATATTCTCAGGATTTTGCTTTATGATAAATTTAGCATGCAAAATCATGGCTGAGATCTATAATTAATTGTAAAATGCCACTAAAAGCTGGCTGTCTAAATCTATGGTCCCAAAAACGGGGTAAATAAAAAGCCTACTATTACGTTGCCGATGCAATTGTAAAAGGTTAGATAGGACGTAATTAAATTGGTGGGGAGTTAATGGTTTTCCTTTATCATAGATTTTTGCTAATCAAATATTAGTCACTACATACATACTGTATTATGTATTCTCTAAAATGTGATGAGAAGTGATGACATCGTAATAATAATATCAATACTTGGACCATACAATTAAATGGAAG
Organism: Macaranga tanarius; assembly: GCA_949673435.1. NCBI lineage: Eukaryota > Viridiplantae > Streptophyta > Magnoliopsida > Malpighiales > Euphorbiaceae > Macaranga > Macaranga tanarius. The sequence goes on along the minus strand of CATIWO010239974.1, from coordinate 4,811 downwards.
AGACTTTATTAGCCAATCATAAAAGGCAAAATAACCAAAAAAAAAATGCATTAAAGGCATACAATACTAGTGAAAAGTAATTATTGTTGGGGGGTAATATATACATTGTAATAATTTATAAGTTTAATGTTTTTATGATTTATATGTAAGAATTACCTATAAATTTAATATATAGTGATTTAAAAAATTTTATGCAATAGTTAAGAGTGATAAATATTTGAATCTTTTACACTTAATTAATAAATATACTTGTATATGTTTTATGAATTTAACAGTTGAATGTTGTTGAATGCAATATGCTTAAGTAAGAATTTGAGTGATCTTGAGTTAAATTATAATGTTGTGGAATGTAAATATAATTGTTCATTTTAATATAATTATTCACAAAATGAATGGACCTTGTAAATGAAATCTTGATTAGTTTCATAATCATTGTTAGTACAGTTTAAGAGGAATTGGGAGTTAGCTAAGCCAGCAACACCACCTTTGTAGGGCAGCTAATAATGGTAAATATTTGCGGGGGAACCCACAACTTAGGACTTTATTCCAACACAGAGCTGTTGGTCTAAATAGATAATCATGTCATTTTCTTCTTTTCAATACAAAACCTCCCCATTTTCAAAAGGATGACATGACATACCCATTTCATTTTATATCCTACCCAACCCAATAATAATAAAAACACGAGCCATTTCACTCCACAAAATTATTCCCTATTCCATAGCGAACACACACAAAAAGCAAAACCCTAAAACTTGCAATTCCCACAAAGTGGCCCTTAATCACCTCTAGCTCCCTTGCCAAGCTAATGCGGCCAACAAAACCTACTTGTATATATTGCACAAATCACTTTTTTACAATCAATAAACAAAAATGCACACTACATTCAAGAAAGAAAGAAAGAACCTCTTCTTGATTCTTGATTTGTTGCTTTTAACTTCACAAGTGAGGTGTTGAATAAGAAAAAGAACCAAAAATCCTAATATTAATATAGAAACAAACACTTTGTTTTTTGCTTATGTAACATACAAATTTTTAGGAAGATAGACTCTTGGAAGTGGGTGGTTTACAATCTGGAATGGAGAATCTTGTCAGCTTTCCTAACAAAGGCAAAAATTCCAAGCAATCACCTACCAAAGAGACCGCAAATCTGGAAAAGAATACACATTAAACAGGGAAGCCACCAAGCAGAGAACAAGAAAAGGAACAGTTAGTGATGCTACAAGTAAGCAAAGGAAATAATTAGGAAAATTGCTGTAGTTGATGCCATAATTGCAGATTTTAGTGCAGTATGAGAAGCTGTCCTGTGAGAGTCCCCCATAGCCAAACCAGCTAACCATGACCCATCTGCCAGCATGGTTTCTCCGGAGCCAGTCCCGGACATTGATCCAGAGTTATAATCTACGCCTGAACCGGTGCCTGAATATTCTAGCCCAGATCCTGAAACTGACCCTGACCCCGATCCATCCATAGGCGTTGCTGTTGATACTGCCGTTGGTGTTGAATAGCTTGAAGATTTCTGACTGCACAACACACATGTTTACAATCATTAATCAATTTCTTTTAACAGAAATATTTATTATTGGTCAGAATCTTTGGTATAAAAAATAAATGTTAGCATTCATTGCTACCCAACAACCAGAATTAATCCCTCGCAAAGCAAATATAAACTAATAATGCAAAAGGGAATCTTTTGGCCTTGCCATTTTGCATCATCCAACTCTCCCACAAAGACAGAATAAAAATAAGCATATTAAAACAAAAGCTTAATCACCATTTCTTACCAACATTACCTCTAACCCACAATTTTATATTGATAAATTCAGTACCAAGAAAAAAAAAATCCCCTTTTCTAGCCATGATTTCAAGATTATAATAACATCATCAACCAGATAGAACTAAACCCAGTTGCTAAAAAGAGAATAACAGATTAAAACTAGACGAAGTGAACAAAATGCCAAAAACACCAAAACAAATTAGCAACAGAAAAATACGTATAGCATTAAGCCATTTTCAGACAAAAACAAAATTAAAGAAAGCCAAAAAACCAAACTTCCAAACACCCAGAACTATAATTGCTTTTAATTAGTAACAAAAAACAAAAACTAATCAACAAACACTGGATAGCTTTACCTTGGAGAAGAGGGGCAAAACGTCACCGTATAATCAGCACCGGTGCAGGTAAAAGTACTAGTAGCATCATCATAAGCATAGCTGTAAGATTTAGGACAAGCAGACTTAAACATCTGCGAATAAACTGACGGCCTACAAGTAGCAGGTGTATTAAACGCGCCGCTGCAACAGTATTCCGGACTCCTAAAAGCCTCACACGCGCTTTTACACGCGTCACCATCACCCACTTTAAGCTCCGCTGGACATTGTCGGTTCAGATCCGCTGAACAACCCGTAGAAGCGCACATTCCTGACCCGCCACTCCCTTCAACAACCATAGGCAGATTGTACCCATCAACTAAGCTGACATCGTAGAAGTCTTGCCCACCTGACCCGAGTGTGAACTCTGAGAGAGTAGCAGGTGGAGCAGCTCCAAGGCCGTTGCATTCCACTTGCCCAGAGCCGCAGTCACCGGTTAGACAGGATCCGGATCCGGAATCATCAAAGGTGCAGCCGGTTCGTCCCCAGAAACGGCCGGACCAGCCGGTTGGAGCTTGAAAAGTGCGGGAAGTGTCCTTTGGGAGCTCGAAACCGGTGCTGTCGAGTCTCGGACTGCCGGCATTTGCGAGAATGCCGGGCCAGACAGTGTAGTCACATCTGTTGACAAATGTGAATGTAGCAGCTAATGTACCTGTAAGCAAAATAAGAAAAGAAAGCATATGAACAGTGCATGAAGAACATTATAAAAAAAATGCAGGAGAGCCCAGTAAAGAAAGTTTGAAACTTTACCTCTAGAAATGAGAGGTAGAAGAAGAGCAAGTTTCAGAAAGCAAGGGAAAAGAGACATTTTTTTAAGGTTAGTTAGCTAATAGTAATAGTTCACCTTCTCTTTCTGTGTTTTTTTTTTTACTCAGTGAAAAGAAAGTGTTTTGATAAGGGGTTTTGAGGTTATGGGTAGGATGAAATGTGTTGGTGACAATAATGGAGGTGGCAATGGAGAAGAAGAGGACAATGCAGCGCAGCAGGCCCTGAAAAAGGAGGTAACAATAGCAGTGAGTGAGAGGTAATGAGTGAAGAAGGGGATGAGTGTGATTATTGGGTGTTAGTTCAATAACTCAAAAACAGACAAAAGAGTCTCTGGGAAGAAGCAGAGAAGACAGTGAATAAGCTATAGAGAAATCCAATTCAAAGCAATGGCTTTGAAATGAGATGAGATATAATAATAATAATAATAATAATAATAATAAGGAAAATGCTAATAATAGTATATTAGTACTATAGTAGAGCTTGCCTCACTCTCAATAGTCAATACCTGGCCTTGGTCCTCGCTGTCTCTTATGTCACTGTGAATAAGAGAGACCATGTTCATTATGAAAAATGTATATCGGCAAAGATAAAAGATCTATAAGGCAAGACAAGACCATGAACATTTCCATAGCACCCCATATTTTTATTAAAATAATTCTAAATAAATTAAATTATCCCCATAAATATTAAAATTAAAAATATTATTTTACTCTTTTTTTTTTTTTTGTTACGTTGCACTGCACGATAACACAAAGCTCAATATATATTATCATCCAATATATATATATATATATATATATATATAGTTTCTCTCCGTTTTTCTTCTTCATTGAGGTTAATATTAAGAAATTAATTTTTAAAAGAAAGGACACAAAGAAAGTGAAAATTGCTCTTTTTCTATAACCAGTTCTTTGATTTCAAAATTGTCCACTCAAGGTTGAAAAATTATACCATGACCTCTAGGGGACTATGCTTAAGGTTGTAAATGAGATAGTTTCTCTCCGTTTTTCTTCTTCATTGAGGTTAATATCAAGAAATTAATTTTTTAAAGAAAGGACACAAAGAAAGTGAAAATTGCTCTTTTTCTATAACCATTTCTTTGATTTCAAAATTGTCCACTCAAGGTTGAAAAATTATACCGTGACCTATAGGGGACTATGCTTAAGGTTGTAAATGAGGCGAGCCGCTCGCAAGCTATTTGTAGTTTAATTCGATAAAAATTTATTCGAATTTATATATTGAAACTCATTTAGTAAATGAGCCGAGCTCAAATTATGTAAAATTCGGCTCGTTAAGCTTGTGAACAAGTTTGAATAAGAGCTCGCAATTCAGTTCGTAATTTTAATGTATTAATAATTTAATTTTAGATATATAATATATAAATTTTTACACATTTAAATATTTAAAAAATATATTATTACAAAAATTTATAATTTTATAGTAACTTATTTAGAAAATAATTTTTAATTTTTTAATGAATAATTTTAATTTGTACTTTGTATTTTTTGAATTTTTTTAACTTATTTAGGCTCATTTAAGTTCGTGAATACTACGCGATATAGTAAATTCGGCTCGAGTTCGGCTCGTTTATAAATGAACCAAACCCAAAATAGGGAAAACTTAGCTCGATTGTGCTTGTTTACGCCCCTAGCTAACACTCCACTTCAACATGATAGAATTTTTCATAGTGATACATTTGAACATCTCCCATAGTAAATCACCTCTAGCTCTTTCAGTTTATTTTTTCAACTTTGTTTCGTGTATTGGGGTAATTTACAATCAAAGTACCTAACCTTTTGCACAAGTAACATAAAAATATAAAACATTTTTTTAGTAACTTAAAACCTACTAACCTTAGCTAATAGTCCCAGTAAAGTGTACAACCCAATTTT
>CATIWO010239966.1:0-29261 GCA_949673435.1 Macaranga tanarius | reverse complement strand
AATTTGGCCCAAAGAGGAAAGCAAGTGAGAGCCTAGGAGGCCCATCGCCTCATTGAAGAGGCGAAAGCCTATTTGTTTTAGTGATTGGTTGCTTACAGAGGTGATCGCCTCTATAAGTTGGTTTAGAGTAGCTCAGACCTTTAGAAGTGAAAGAACCTTATCTCATCACTTTTAATGTTCAAACTAATTATTATATTGAAGATGAAATAAAGTTATTAACAAGATTAAATTTAAATAAATTATGAACTTATCTTAAGGAAAATGGGATATTTCTAAATAGCAGCTTCGACTATTGTTTTAAAGGGTGACTTTCAAAGGATTTTTTAGAGAAAAATAGGGAGAAAAGGGAGGGAAAAAGAAATGTGCTTCTGATTTATTTATGATTAGAGACTTTTAATTAAAAGCTTTAGACTTAGAAAGTAATCGAGGGGAATTAATTTTAATTACTAGAAAACATGGTAGAATCCCTTTGATGGGTTCATGTTCTCTACTATATTACTAATTGAAGTGCTTCCATTAACATAAAATTTATGAGGGTTATGCAGTAAATCTCTTCTTTCTTTTCTTTTATTTTTATATTTTCAATCCTATCTTTATATGTTCTATTATTTCTTTATGCAATTCTATTATTTGTAACAAAGTTTAAATGGTCTTTATATTTTGTTTTCATTTCTAAACTTGATTTTCCTCTATGCTTGAAATGTGTATTTTTACATTTAATTTGGTAAAATGAAGTTGTATTTATTTTTTTAAAACTGTCTCTAGATTTATGTTCAGAAAAGAAAAAAAAGTTTGTTTTGATATAACAGTTTCTTCTACTTTCATTTTATCTTATTAACAAAGGGGCATTCGCCTCCTTGCAAAGGCGATTGGCTCTTCATAAAGTCGAACGCCTCTGCATAGAGATAATCGGCTCTACCTTATTTTGGTATGTGTTTGGAAACCTTATAAAAAGATCCTAAAGCGGGGAGTGAATAGGGCTAATTGAATTTCAGGTAAGACTAAAAGTGATTTAAGAAGATAATAAAAAGAAAAATAAAGTTTAAAAAGGGAAAGGATAAGAAAATAAACATAAAGCACACAAGAGATTTAAGGAGTTTAGATTATCAATTAATTCTACGTCTCCACCTAACTTATCACTAAGTTAGGAATTTTAAACTCCACACCAATCTAGTAATGAGATTGATTACAATCAAAATAGTTTTTCAAGGCTTAACTTAGACATTTACAACAATTGAGTTTTTCTTGGCTAAACTTAAACCAAAACTAATTCCCAAATATTTTAGTGGCTAACATTTAAACTACTACTAGAATTAAACCTCACTTCCCTTAATCTTAACCCAAAAAATAAGAAGAAAAGAGATCCTAATTATAATCACACACCCACCACTCAAGGGTTAGAGTACAAATTAAGAATTTAAGAGAATTTCAAAGAAAGCTTTGATGTAAGCTAAGAATAATTGCTTTCAACAACCAACCAAACCTTTTTAAATGAAGCTTTGAAGCAAGTATTTATAGTTGGACCTTAGAAAATAGCTGTTAGGAGTCCTAAAAAAAATCCAAAATCACTTCCATCTTTATTTAATATCATTTTAGCTTTTTATAAGATTTTGGTTGCTCAGGATCATGAGCGGCACCCTCAGGATCATGAGCTTCGAAAATGTGACCATTGCATTCAAATCTAGCTATTGGAGAGCTCCTCAAAATTATGACCAGACATGTCACGATTATGAGGATCGATCGTAAGGGAATCGTGAGGGGCTCAGGCTTTTGTTGAGAAGAGAAGGCTTGGCTCAAGTTATGAGGAGCACCCTTAGGATCTTAAGCGGTGTCTGGCATTTAGAAAACTTCATGTTTTTTGCTCTAATTTACCTCTCTTGTGTTATAATCATCCATATAACTTTTAAGGACATTTGTGAGGACTTTTGAGGGCTTCAATTGAGCTTTAAATTAACCTTTAATACTTGCATTATCAATAGTTTTAAACCTAGCCTATGGTCACACTTTAAGCACATGTATTAGTGATTCAAAATTACTTGTTAAAGTTAAAACAAAGGTAAATTAGCTAATGATCATGTAAATATCCAACACCCTAGTTTGTGTATTTTTTTCTTGAAGTGCATGCTATAATATTTTGAGATGTATGATTGAGTCTCGTTGTGATTGTTTATGCAATTCTGGTTAGGTAATTGATGGAAAATGATATAAATTTGGCCTTCAAATATTCAAATGTCTTTTAAGAATCCAAATTAATTAATTGCATGGTAATGAACCTTTGGAAAACATTTGTGTTGAGGTTTGAAAAGTGAGCCTAAAAAATTCTTGAGTTTATTGTAAGGTTTAGTGTTGATCTATTAAAAACACCTTTATAACAATCTTGGGGAATAAGATTAGAAGTATTTAAAATGCTAACTTGGGGTTAAATTATATAGAGGAGTAGGATTGGTTATAATTCAAACCTTCATAAATTATTCATGTTCTTTATCTTACTCTTACTTTTGATCATTATCTCTCAATCTCTCACTTCCTCTTATTACCTTTTAATTTTTCTTTTAATTTTCAATTTATATAAACAATTTAAAATTCCTATTTACCCGCCTCTAGGACTTTTTGAATTAGTATCAAAGTTTGAATTCTAGGAACTTATTACTAGAATTGAGATTATAGAGAGTGAGTTTTTAAAGTTTTAATCCTTAAGACCATCCTTTGATGAGAATGACTATCCTAATTGGAATACAAAATAAAGTTATATTTGAATAGTGAACCAATTAGATTATGGGATGTCATTTTAGATAGGTGGATTCATCTTATGAAAAAAAAGTTGAAAATGTTGATGTACTTGTAGATAGAAAGAGGTGGTTGAAGACGTGGTCATAAGAATTTAAAAAATAAAAAAGAACTACAAGAACAAGAAAGCCATTATCATCCTTCTAACATCCATATTAATGGAAGAAAGAGGTAAAGTCCAATATTGCATCTCTACCAAAGGAATTTAAGAGACTCTTAAAAATCATTATAAAGGTAATATGCAAGGTCAAAGAAGGTTCAACTCTATATTTTTAAATATGAACTCTTCAAGATAAAGCCATAAAAGTTAATCGCTAAGATGACCAATTGCTTAAATACCCTACTTACAACCTTGAGAAAGTTGGGGAAGCATTACTCAAGAGAAGAAGTCAACATAAAGATTCTAAGAGTGCTACTGAAGAAGGATTGAGAGTCTAGTGTAACTTCTATTAAAAGAGAATATAACCTCTCAAAACTCTCTACCGACATCCTCATCGGTAAGCTTCTTATTAATGACCCTACTTTGAGGTAAAAAGAATAGGAGGGAGAAGAAGAGAAAGAGAAAAAGAAGAAGAAAGGAATAACTCTTAAAGCATCTTAAGACTTGATGAAGAAAGCCTTAAAGACTGAAGTGAAGAGAATGAAGAGATTGCATTGCTCACTAGAGGGTTTAAAAAATTCTTAAAAATAAAGAACATGGCTAAGCAAAGGGACAACAGGAAGAGTGAGTCCAAGAAGACTAAAGAGGTAACTTATTATAAGTGCAAGAAATCAGGTCACATTAAAAGTGAATGTCAAAGGCTCAAGTATAAGAGCAAAGAAGTTAAAGAGAAAATGAAGGCCTTCACAGCCACTTACGATGACTCATCCGAATCTAAAAAAGAGAAAGGGCAAAAAAAGGAAGCCAACCTTTGCTTCATGGTTCTAGTGGACAACAAAGAGTATCTTCTAATTTTACTTCCTCTTCTTGTGATGAATTGGATAATGATTGTGATGATACTGACCTTGATGATGATGGGAGCTTTATCTTGAGCAAATTAGCTTTAAAATACATGAAATTGCTTTGTAAGAAAAAGTTATATAAAAAGGGGGATTTTAAAACTAACTAAGAGTTTTGAAAATTTAAAAGAGTAATTTTTAACAATAAATTCTTTTAATGAAGAGCTCTCCCTGAATTTGACAGCCTCTCTCTCTTTGAAAAATGATTTTTATAAAATAATAAAGAAAATGAGTTATTTTTAAAAGAAGTTTTAGAGCTAAAGAACTCCATCTCTAAATTTCAAAAAGGAAAAGAAAAATTTAATAGTCTTTTAGATTGCGAAAGGGATTCTAGTGTGAAATTCAGACTTGGATACTCAAATGAGACATCATCATAAACAAGTCCTATAAAATTTGTTAAAGCTAGACTTACTCCATCCTGTATCTTGAATGAGAGCCTTAAGTCTCAATATTTAAAGACCAAGGGTCCTAAGAATTTAAGTGTCAAGGCTAAGCTTTTAAAGGCTAATCCCCTAAGGCTCAATGGTTTAAGGTTAATGCAAAGAGACCTCTATCTAATCATGCATTCATTTACAATAAGAGGCACACACATATGCACTATAGGCCTCAAAGATTCATTTATGATTGTTCTTGTACATTACATTTACATACTAGACCATACTTGCCTAAAAGAACCACCAATCATCGTAGTTATGCTAAAATTGTCAATGAAAGTAGGCTAAATAGGTTTACTAAGATTAGATGCTTTTATTGCATGACTTTAGGACACACTAGTAATGTACGCTATTATAAAAAATTACATTTGAAATTTTTACCAAAGGATTATTTTGAGACTAACCAACCTAGACCAACCAAGGTTTGAATTCAAAGAGTTGTTTGATTTTATGATGTGTAAATATGCTTGAAGTTCATAAAATCTAAAAATTAATGGTACTTGGAAAGTGGCTATTTAAGGCATATGATGGGTGACAAGAGCCATTTTACCTCCCTTAAACTAAAAATAGAGGAAATATCACTTCTGGTGACAATACTAGAGGAAAGATTGTGGGTATTAGCGATATTGACTATCCTGAAACTCGTTTTATACATCATGTCCTTCTTATTGATGATTTGAAACATAATTTATTTAATATAAGCTAACCTTGTGACATGAAAAATAAGGTCACCTTTTATCCTAAAAATTGCTTTGTTAGCCAACTTAGTGATAATAAAAAAAATTAGTGGAGAAAGAGTTGACAATGTGTATATCATTGATTTAAACAATGTATTCAATAGGGAATTTAAATGTTTAATGTCTATCTTCCATGACATATGGACTTGGTTAGAAGATTAGGATATGCCAATTTAAAATTGAATGATGAACTTTGTAAAAGAGAACTTATGGATGGTTTACTCAAACTCAAGTTCACTAAGAATAAGATATGTGATGCTTGTCAAATGGAAAAATAAGTAATATCATCATTCAAACTCAAAAATAGAGTGTCCACTTTTAGGCCACTAGAGCTAATTCATAAGGACTTGTTAGGACCTACTAGAGCTGCCAGTATATAGAGTGTTCTATGCAAATGTTCTTGTTGATAATTACTCTAAATTTATTTCAGTATATTTCTTAGCTCATAAGAATGATGCTTTTAATATATTTAAAAGGTTTGAAAAAAGAGTTAAAAAAGACAAAAAAAGTTTTTGTATAGTATTAGGAGTGATCATGGAACCATATTTGAAAATGAGGATTATAACTCTTTTTGTTCACCTAGAACACCTCAATAAAATGGAGTAGTTAGGAGGAATAATAGGACATTAGTGGAATTAGCTTGAATAATGCTCCATGAGTGTAATTTATTATTATACTTTTGGATGGAATCCATTAATAGAACATGTTATATTTCAAATAAGTTTTAAAAAAATAAATTTAAACAAAACTTCTTATGAGTTATAAAATAATAGAAAATCTAAGACTTCATATCTAAAAGTATTTAGGTGCAAGCACTTTATATTAAATACTAAGGATGATTTTGAAAGATTTAATACTAAAGTCGATAAAAGAATTTTTCTAGGCTATTCCAGTTTAAGCAAAATATATAGTCTTTAATAAAAGAACTTTAGTAGTTAAGGAGTCCATATATATTATATTTGATGAATTTAACCCACTTAATCTAAGAAAAGATGTTATTGTTGTTGTTGATGATCTTGTAAGTGACTTTATAGACTTAAACTTGCAAGAAAAAAAGTTAATAAAACCATTGGACGTGGAAGAACTAAATAAGGAAGCAAGAGAGGAAGCACCATCTACGTTAAAAGACCATGGTTACTGTAACAGTTAAGATTATTTGGGTCCAATAACTGCTTTATAAGCTCACATCTTTCTTTATACTCCTTCCATTCTATTTTGTGATAATTTGTCTACCACTTACATGACTACTAATCCCATTTTTCATAAACGGTCCAAACACATTCGCATTGATTTTCACTTTATCTGCGAAAAGTAGAACGAGTGAATCTTTGAGTTATTCATGTTCCTTTTAGTCATCGAATTGTTGATATTCTAACAAAGGCTCTTCCAAAGTAAAATTTTTGTGCATTTCTATCCAAACTGTGCATTCAATCCATGCTCATTTTGCGGGACATGTTAAGGAAATAGAAATCACTAACTAATATTTTGCCTCACATATATAAATAGTTGATTGTATACTATTCTTTAGTCAATTGTAGGATAGCTTCGATGTATATATCAATTATCATTATGTATTAATTTTGTAATTAATTAACTATATTAATATTAATATGTGCCTCTCCATTATAAAAAAAATATAAGAGGAATTTAACATACTTCATTGCTTTGTAGATGCTTTATTATGGTATTTTTGTAGTTTAATAATCTGATATAAGAAAAATGCTATTCATCTAAACCAGATTTACCATTTAAATATTGTTATGAGATAAGGTCAAAATTTAGAGAAAACTTCATATTCATTTTTTCATATATGTGCACCTTTTACCACCCCTTACACTCTGACTTTCATAACCAATGCAGCTCAAATCAAACAAATCTTAAGATTTCCACTGTAAATCTGGTAAAGTTTCTTCTCTAACATTATGATGTTCTAATCATGCCTTGTAAATTAATAGTATAATACATCTACAAGCACCTGTACTTGAATGAATTTGTCATTTTACCCCATGTATTTTCAGTTTTGCTAAATTAACACCTTTACTTGTATGTAACCTATTATGTAAACACTTATACTTATATTAATTTTACCACTTTGCCTCTGTACTTTCATGAATTTACCACTTTACTACTATGTGTATAATAACGTGTCATCCCACGTATTTTGTCAATAGTGCATAAAGTGATTTATAAGTTATAATTGAGGTGAGTTGGAGTGTTTAAATGGTAAAAGTATAAATAAAGGTATCAAAATGGAAAAAACTGCCAAGTTCAGGGGTGACATATATATTGTGCCTAAATTAACACTAAACTCTTGTATTTTTATTGTACAGGGTTATATGTATTCTTTTTAGGTATTTTCAAAAGTGAAGATGTCAATATCAGTGTCATTTTTTTCTCTTTCTAATTTATGAAGATTAAAATAATAAATTAAATTTGCAATAAGTAAAAAAGTTCAATCTATTTATACTATTAGCCCTTTTAATAAAGCTTAACTTTCTTATATCACACTTATCTTATACTTTCATAAAAAATAATAGAAATTTATGTATCTATTAATATATATAAAAGAGTGTTTTCAATTTCACTGTAGATGAATAGTGATAAATTAGGGTCTCAATTTCACATAAATTACAATTTTGCCACACCTGGTAACTCATATTCAAAACGGCGTCGTTCAAGCTTTTTTTTTTTTTTTTATCTCCCCTTCATTTTTCTCTTTCTCTCTACCTTTTAGAGTTTTTTCCTTAGATCTTTGCTTTTTTTTTATATAGTTCTCTGCAGATTTCCCTTCTTCTTATATTGCCAAAGTGATGTAGATCATGCTTTTATTTTCAAATTTCTCTCTTTATTCAGATCTCTTATCTATTTTCCCTCACATTGTGTTTTTTTAAAAAAATTAAAAAAAACTTTTTAAGAAAATGTGTGTTCTCTTAGGAATTTTGTATTCCTTAGATTTGATAGATTGAAGGGAGAGAGCTTAGCTTCGTCACTTGGTTGTTTGAATTTTTTCTTAGCTTTTTCCTCTTTTGTTTTGCTCTTCTTTTGTTGTTGTGTAGTATTGGTTATTTTCTCAAGTTACACCATCATTTTTCCTCCCAATTTCCAATTAAAAATGATTCAAATTAGGTTTTCTATTGTTTCAATTGCAAATGGGTTTTGTTTTACATTGTCTTTTACTATTTTTTAGAATAATGTTGATAAAATAATGGTATTGAAATGTTATTTTTAATAAAATAGCTATTTGGAGTCTTTCCTTTCTGTTATGTTAGAGTTCCATATTTTTAGAACTGATATTAGAATCTAATTAGTGCTATCTGTTTGCTTTTTATGCTTTGCATTTAAAGAATATATTTGTGTATCAATTGTTAGGAGTAACTATTTGAAAAACAAAAGATTGGGTGTGTAAATTGCTTGAACTATTTTTAGTTTCTTTTGGTTAATTTGAAGAGCATTAATTTCCTACTTTGATAGCTCTATAGATTGAATCTGCTGTAATCTCTTGTGTGAATTTTTAGCTATTGTGTAATCTTTATTTTTTTTGAGAGTTATATGATGTGGCATTATTTTTGCCATATAATTTATTTACTTTTAAAATACTTATATTTTCACACATTTAACTGCTTACGTTGGTTAAACTATGATTATGCCATGTGTAAAATTGTGTAAAATATCTATATATATATAATCATGTACTGTTAGATTTACTTTGGATCAACCATTTAATGCTAGAGTAAATGTAGGATTCATTCCTAATTTGGAGTGATAATTTCATATTTGTCCCCCCTGTTGAGGTTATCCAACATTTTCCACTTTACTGTATTGCCTATAAAAACAACTTGCCTATCATAAATGTCATTACTTAATTGTGTCATCTACCTCTTTAACACTCAACTTACTTCAAAGATAATCTGGTGAGTAATATATTACATGCTTCTATTTTATGCTGCTTTTATTTTTAAACTTTATTTTTTATTTCTTTCCATGTCAGTCCATCTCCCCCCCCCCCCTCTCAATTTTGTTTTCCTATTATGTATTTTTTTTTTCATTTGGTTTTAAAGATTCCTCAACCCTTTCTTATATATTGGATGAAACTAATTTTTTTTTCACTCTGATTGTGTTCTTTCCAAATCTTATTTTTTTCTTAAATTATTTTATTGTTATTTTTTAACTTTATAACTTAGAACAAAAAGAATTATTTTCTCATCAGACCCATTTTATTGTTATTAATTTGGCTGGCATTTTTTTTATTATTTAGAATATTATTTCTATTTGATTACAAACCTAATCTAGTTGATTCTGGCATGTCTACAATTGCAGATTTGTTGTTTAATTTTTCTTATTATTTTGTATTATATTATAATTATATATGATATGCTAAAATCTTGCTCAGTTTAAATATTATAAAATAGGCTATGGCTGTTGTAAGAGTTTCGATTGCTACTATTCTGGAAACTATTTTACACAACCTTGGACTTCCTGCACCCACATTCGATGAACAAGAAAATGATGGACCAATATTCACTTGCACCATATACTACCCTTATGAAGATAATCAAGGGAACAGATTTGTATCATATATGGTGGCTGTCAGTTCAAGTTCCATGCAAGAAGCAAAAAATAATTCTTGCATGGCTGCAATAGACCATTTAAAATCCATATATGATTTGGAAGTAATTGACTACAACCATAGGTAGTTGGCAATTTCAAAAATGAGTACTCAACCTGTTAATGAAGATTTTCAAGCCTTCAGCTCTATATACAATTATCTGTATGGGCAGTTTGTCTTACTTCTTAGAAAGTATCAAAAACTCAAAAAAGCATTAAGGAAGATCAAGCCCTCAGTAGTTGGTGTTAATTACTTACTCTAATTTTTCAGAGGTGGTGTTAATTTTGGACTTTTTGCCGATCAGCATGTATAACGATGTGTATGTTTATCTAGGTGGAATAGATGTCCTAGGATTTTTTTTTTATGTATATATTTATCTAGATAGAATAAGTGTTGTCTAGGGGTTTGCCTTTTTCCAGTATGCTCTTGATGTATGACAAACTATGAAAATATTTCTACCTTTGTGTTTTAATCTTTTTAAGTTATCATCATCTTTTTTTTTTTTTTTTTTTTTTTGCCTCTTGGTGTGTCTGTTGTGTATTTCAATTTAGCAAACAGTGATGTTCCAAAAAAACAAAGCATCCTAGGATTAAAAAAAATATATATATCAACTATTGTTGTTGCAAAATTAGATTTAAAAGAAAGTACATGTTTCAAACGCCTTGGTTTGGATATTGATAATAATATAATTAATACATATACCATGTAGATGCTAAAAATGAAAAATTGTTAGTTTTAATATTTGTTTTTGTTTCCAACAAAAAAAATTACGAATCACTTATTGTCAGATTATATATATATATATATGAAAGAAACATACAATCAGCTACAGTAGGCAGTATCTTATTAAAAGAAAAAAATTGTTCATAGTATTTATGAATAAGGCATTTTAATATTTGTTTGTCTCCAATGAAAAAAAAAATAAGAACCATTTATTGACAGAATATATATAAGTAATTTGATAATTTATGCAATTAGCTGTAGTAAGTAGTATCTTATTAGAAAAAAATTGTTCATGATATTTATAAGGCCTATGTTTTGTTTGACGATCTATTTGATTGATTAATTGTTAAAAATTATTTATTGCTTCAAAATTTGTAAACTTCTTTCTAAAAATAATTGACATTTTATATTATATTTGTTACTTTAATGATTAAAGATTCTAATGATATTCTTATTTAATTAGGAAAAGTCAGAATTAGATATAAAAAAAAATAGTTGTTGTATAATAAGGAATTCTAAATTACAAACTAGCTTTTTAATTAGAAAGTTATTTTTTATTTTTATTTTGATCTGTAAATTACTTTTTTTCCATTAAAATAATTTTTTGAATAAATATGAATAAGCTAACAATTTTATGTTTTCTTAAATAGTATATACAAGATTTAATGTTTTTTATTTTTATTGCTTATTCAGCAATTTTTTTCTCTTGCTTTTGCTTTTGTTTGTTTTTTCTTTTTATTTTGTTTTTGTAATAAACTTTTTTCCAAGGAAAAAAATGCATTTATCAAGGTATTTTTATTTATTATTTTTAAAAAAATTGGTGTTACTATAGCTCATTTAAAATTTTATAAATTTATGAATGAATTTCAACCGTCTTAATAAATTAAAATTATCGAAATTATATATAATTGTGTTTTTTTCTTTGATTTTAATCTGCTATTTTACATTTGTATGTTTATTTTGATTTGAAAAAAATTACGTCAAGTTTTTTGGTTCTGAATTCAATTATTTGTGTGCTGTTTGAGTAAAAGAAGAACACTTAATGTGGCTTATATCAAGAAAACATATATATATATATATATATATATATAAATGGTTGGCATTTGTAGATTTGATGTTTGATAATGAAATTTCAGGTTGAAGACAGTTAAACATATTCTAAATTTTTCAAAAAAATATTTAGTTATTTGATGTATATTTTTAAAGACAAAATAATTAATAAAAATATTTAATATTGCTCATTCTGAATTTACCAATAGCATTTGATTCTTAACCTGATTTTTTAAAAAAATTAGGAATATATAAATTTTTTTTCTTATAATTGTGTATTTATTTGTATTTTTCGCAGATGATTGCCATTCTGATCAATTCTCTAACTTTGGTCTTCTATTCGCGCAATGTATTGGCTAATATAATTTTCTGGTACATTGTTTTGTTATTGTTTTTTTTAAAAAAAAATTAAAATTCTCCTTAATTGAATAAAATTTATTTGTTATTGTTGTTTTTTTAAATATCAATTGGCTGCCTTAGTTATGGAAGACTTTAGTCGAGCTATCTTAAATAACGAGCAACTTTTTGATGTTGGCATTTGTTGAACATTTGCAGATCATCAATCTAATTGACCTTGATTTTGACCTTAACAAATAATTTTGATTAACTAATATTTTCATTTAAGTGTGACTATAAGCTAGGTTGTGCTCAAGCTTTAAGGTTGATGAGCATTAATGTTTGAAGCTTAAACAAGTCCTTTAAAACTTCACATAAATAATCCCAATTAAAACCTAATGGTTATGGATCAAAAATAGAAGTTTTTGAAGTGTCTTAGATGCTCACGATCGTGAGTGAATAGTGTTCAGACCGTGAGGAACATCGGGCATTTGAAGTGCACAAAACGAGCTAGAAGGAAAAAATTATGGGGTGCTCACGGTTGCATGCTCACGGCTGTGACATGCATGCTCATGACCGTGACCAAGCCCGTGAGCAAGCAAGTGAGCTACACAATGGTCCGAAAAAGCTCCAATGGCCATATTGTCAAGGGCCACGGTCGTGAGCACACAATCACGACCGTGAGCACGCATCTGTCAGCCTAAAAAGTCACCCTTTGAAGCACTTTTTAAGGGATATGTTGGGCACGATTTCTAGTGTCTCTAACAGATAGTTTTTGGCTTCCTCCACATATAAAAGTATCAAAAACTTGTTACATGTTGATGTTACATGCTATTAAAAATTATCAATCATCTTTGTGAAAATTTTTCTCTTTGAATTTTAAATTATTATTGTTAGAACTCTTATTGTGAGAGTTGGGTATGTGAGTTAGAGATAGGTACTCATTTCTTCTACTTTTTCTTTGGGGATTAAAGAAGTGGGTAGTGAGGTGCTATCTCTTGTTGGTTTTATATTGAGCCATATAGAAAACGCTCTTATTGTATGGTTTGAGTTGAGCCATAAAACGCATCTTGTTGTAATACAATCTAGTAATAAGATTGGTATGGGTGTTGAAAATCCTAACTTGGGGATAAGTTAGATGGAGATGTAGGATTGTTTGAAAATCTAAACTCTTTAAATTATTGTGCATTTGTGTGATTGTTATTCTTGCTCGTCTACCCTTGTGACTATAATTTTTTTCTCTGTATTCAAAATTACGTCCTTTTCACTTTTAACCTACTGAATCTTTTTCTCCTTTTGGAAGTGGTGGTTGTCTAACTTTGTGTTGTCATTATGGTCCATGAAATGGAGTTGGATGAGGAGAAAGTGGATTATTCAAAGGTATGTAAACTTCTATTTTGTCATTACACTGTCATTTACTCTTTTAGACTATACTTTTTGCACTCAGCATGTTGTTTTCCTCAAATAAAAAATGTGAAATACATGCTGAGGGACAATTAGGGTCTAGATTTAATAGTTTTTTATTCTTCTTTTTGGGGTTTTTTAATCAGAAATTAGGTTTTTTAAACATGGCTTAGGGGTTAGTGAAAATGCAAATATATAATGAAAATGTTATTGATATGGGTATTTTCTTGTTTGCCTCGTTCATAGTTGAAGTTTTCGAAAGAGTATTTTGTGACGGTGGATTTTGATGAAGTTGAGAAAGAAATAGGATATGTGGACCCAGACAGATATAGTTTCTTTAATTTGATGGATGATTGCTATAAAATTTTTGATATTAGGTTAGATTTTATGCATGTCATAACCTCTCAAGGTATGATATTGAGGTGTGATAATCATGTTTCATAGGTATAGGAAAAGACCTAATATTCTGAAATATGTGCATGAGGCTCATTCCCCATTACACATTATGAAGGATCCTAATGTTAATATTGAAGATGGTGTTCAAAATAGGAATGCTGACAGTACATTTGGTATGGAGTCTAGGGATAGAAATACAAGTAGGGATGCTAGTGAGACAAATGCTGAAACTAGAGAAGGTATGGATGCTAGGGATCCAAATACTGAAAATAGAGAAGGGATGGGACAAAGTAATAGTGAGAATAAAGTTATCAAGAGTTTACACTACAATATGGATCAAAATGAAAATGAATGTCATTAAGAAAATATGATTGATCATTACACTCATACTAGGATTGAAGTATAGACTGAATCAAGTGCATATATTGAAGGTGTGTAAAGGGATGAATTTAAGGTGCAAAGGGATGGAATTAATAATGCAATAGAGGGGGATGATTTTTAGGTGCACTCAGACATTCAAGTTGAAGGGGAAGGAGTAGAAGTAATGCATAGGGATGAAGGAGTAGAGGTTCAATCAGGGTATAAAGGTGAAGGAGTGCAAGGGGATGATGCAAATGATCCCACTTTCCAGCATACTAATGTTGAAGACATTGAATAACAGAGGGATGAAGAAAATTTTAAAGATAGTAATCTATTTCAGGAGACTGATAATCAAGAGACTAATGTTGAAGACACTGAACAGCAGAATTATAAAGTTAATGTTAAAGACACTAATCAATTTTAGAGGACTAATAATTAAGAGACTGAAGTGCAAGGAAGCTGTAGGCCTCCTTCACCTAACTAGAAGCCTGGTGATATATATAATAGAAGGACTAGCAGGCAAAGAAAGAGCATTGCAAAGAGAAAGAATTTCAGAAGGAAAAAGCATACAGCATATGAGTGTAGAAGTTCCTATCAATTTAGTGATGATGAGTTCCACTTTTCTGATGATGATAAAAATCCAGAGTGGATGGCCAACACAAATGTAGACTTCTTTGATGATAGTCAATTAGTGGATGGGGAAGCTGAAGATTTGGAGGATAGTGATGACCTTTCTCATGCAGGCTCAGATAAGGAGGAAGTTGTAAATGGAAGTGATATTGATAATGAGAATCAAGAGACTGAAACACAGCAGTAGGGAAGGGGAAAAAAAGATCAACGAAGAATTTAGATCCATTTAAGGGCATTGAAGCCATCTCATTTGAACTAACTAGTGAGGGAGATTTGGTTTTTGTTAGAGGATATATGTTTGATAATGTATATTATTATATAAATTATCTAACAGACTATGCAATGAAAAGGGGTTATTTGTTGGATTGAATAAAAAATGACAATGACCAAGTCACTGTATCATATAAGGGAGAAAATTATAAGTGGAGGGTGCATGCTTCCTGCCTTAGTGATAGAATAATATTTATGGTGAAGACTATAAGAGCTGACTATGCCTGCATCAGACCATCAGATAATAAAAATCCAAATGCCACAATAAAATGAATTGGAGAGAAACTAAAAGAATTTCTTGCAAGTGACACTAATATGAGCTATGATCTCATGGAGAAAGAACTGAAGGAAAAATGGGGAATTTCACCTCCAAGGTGGCAGTTGTATAGAGCAAAGTTGATGGCCATTGAAGGTAATGAGGGCTCTCATATTGAGTCCTTTAAGAATTTAAAAAAAGTGCATCGATAATATAATTAAGGTTAATGCCGGCACAGTTGTGAAGTTTGAACACTATGACAGACAGAATATGGATGAGGTTCCACACTACAAGAGAGTTTTTTGTCTATTTTCAAGCACTGAGAAATGGATTTCTTGAAGGTTGCAGGCCTTTCATTTGCCTTGATGGGTGTCACCTTAAAGGACCCTATGGTGGTTATGCATTAACTGCTATTACTATAGATGGAAACAGGGGGGTTCTTCTACTAGCATTAGTAGTAGTTGAGGGAGAGTGTAAAGACAACTGGATTTTCTTTTTGGATTGTTTAAAATGATGCATTGGTGGGGAAAATGATGGCAGACATTACACCTTTATGTCTGATAGACAAAAGGTCAATAACTTCCTAACCAATATCTAGCATTACATTTAATTAAAGCATCTACCATACTACTCTCAACTTTATTTGTACTTTGTAGGGTTTAATAGCTGTAGTGAAGCATATCTTCCCTACAGCAGGGCATAGGTTTTGCTACCGTTATATTTTTGTCAACTTCATTAGAAAATTTCTAGCGGAAGTACTTTTGGATGGTAGCAAAAAGCACACATGGTTATGATTTCTGGAGCAAAATGAAAGAAATCAAGCATGTGGGTGAAGGTAAACCATTCTAATATTTGCTTGACATACCACTTGAGTCATGGGCTAGACATGCATTCCCTGCTAATTCCAAGAGTGATAATTACACTAATAACATGTATGAATCATTTAATAGCTGGTTGGGCAAAATTAGAGGTCTTCCTATTATACAAATTTTTAATGTTCTTCGATAAAAATGCATACTTAGACTGCATAAAAGGTATGCAAAGGCATGCTCTTAGGAGGGTAGACTAACACCTGCAGCAAAAATAAACTTGAATAAGGTTATTAGTGCTAGTAGATCATGCACTTTGATTCCTAGCATAAATGACGAATATGAAGTTAAGGATGGACGAGCTAGGTTTACAGTGAATATAAAAGAGAAGAAGTGTAGTTACAAATAGCGAAAAATTTTAAGAATTCTCTGTAAGCATGCATCACTGTGTATTGGCTATAAAAGAGAGAATCTAGAGCTATATTTGGATGACTATTACAATATTCAGAGGTATATGAACGCCTATAGTGGTGTTATCCATCCTCTGCCTCAAATGGATACTGATACTGAAGACACTTCTCTTTACATATTGCCTTTAAGGCTAAAAAGGCTACCTGGTAGGCCTAGATTTAATAGAAAAAGGCAATAAGGTAAACTAGGCCCCTCAATAGTAAGTAAAAGATCATGTAAAGTGAGATGTAAGAGTTATGGCTAGCTTGGTCATAACAAGAGAAGTTGCCAAAGAGGTCCAACAATGAAAAAGGTAAAGCTTGAATTATTTTATGCTTATGAATAACACATAGTTATTATACGATGAAGTTGACAAAATTACCATTTCATGCAGGCTAGTACCACCCAAGAAACAGGGAGAAGAAGCACACAAGGAGAAACATCAAGTCAGGCAATAGGCAAAAGCAATGTAAGATCAATAAAAACACCACTTAGCCAAGCATTAAATTCTGCAAGGAATACGCAAGGAAGAGGAAAGCTTGAGGGACACAGTTACTTATTTTGCATTGAATATGTACGCAGGCTGGTTGTAGGATGTAGTGATAAAACATAAACTACTTTGTATTTTGCCTTACTGATATAAGTGTGCAATTGTATAATGTGATGTATTGTAATATTTTGCATTATGGTTTTCTGTTTTAGGACACTTAAGCATAGGGTTGGTCTTGTGAACTAAGGTTATTGGAATGGATATGTAATTTAGAAATCTCTTTGTGTACTTCTTTTCATCTAATCACTTATGGTATGAAGCTGATTTTTTTTTTTTTTTTTGTTATGAAAGTGTTCCTTTTGATAACAATTACATTGACTTGGTAATGAATAAGCCAGGAAAATTCACCCTTGGAAAAGTATTTCTTCATTAATAACAAGAGATATAACATACAAAAAAAATGGGGAACCTAACATACTTCATTACAAATAGATCATGCACAGACATATTACAGAAGAAGCTCCCCCATGATTTTCTTGCATTTACTGACAGCTGCCCATCGTTTACAAAAAGATTAAAGTTTCTTAAATGCACAAACTTTATATCCCCATCAGCTCTTTATATGACATAAAAGAACCACAAGAAACACAAGCATTAAACATGACAAAATAACATAAACTGCCAGTAAAGTCTTCACATTACCAAGTCCAGCGTCATATGCTTCAATTTTCCCATTCAATCTTCAGTTTTCATTCTACAAAATCATCATATCATCTCTCAAGTCATTTAACATAGCTAAAGTTATATTGTTGATGCTATTCTTTTGCCTATACTAAGGACTTGCATTTCCAACACTTAGACTTATAGGAAATGTAGCAACTGGCCAACACCAACCAAGGAATCTTGTGCATTTTCCAATTACACAGTAGTAGTACAATCTGTGCTTATTCTTATCATTCTCGCAGATCTTGATCCCAGCTCTCTTTCCATAACCACAGTTCATATTCAAGTACCTTCCTTCCAAACCACTATCACCAGTTGCACTTGATTCAGACATCTTTCTGTGAAAAAAAATTCAAGAACCCTAATTTATTACTATTTCTAATGGCACCAGAAGTAGGTGGTGGAAAATAGGAGAAGGAGGGAACGCAAACACCCCTAGACCTCTTATTTATATTAACTACCATTAGGCCCTAAGGACATTTTCAAATTTATAAAAAAAAATTGTACCTCTCACATCATTTTTGAGAAAAAAATAACGTCGTTTCCACTAAAATCCTAATGGAAGGGTTTTTAGTATGTGGGATCAAACCTGAGAGGGTTAGTAGTTAACTTTTATAAATACAGGGACGGACTAGTGTGATGGTATAAACCTCAAGGGGGTGATCGTAATTGATCCTTTTTTTATTTTTGGTCACGGTGGTACTGGTAAAACATATTTATATGAAATAATTATATCATGTTTAAGATCGAAAGGTAAAATAGTTTTAGTTATTGCTTCATCAGGTATTACATCGTTGTTATTATCTGGAGGCAGAACTGCACACTCTAGATTCAAAATACCTTTAAATCTTAATGAACATTCATCATGTGAGATTAAAAAAGGAACACAATTAGCTAAATTAATTGAAGAAAGCTATTTAGTAATATGGGATAAAGCACCAATGAGTCATAGACATTGTTTTGAAGCAGTTGATAGATCATGTAAAGATATTTTATGTAATTCAGATATTGATAAACAAACTAAACCATTTGGAGGAAAAATTGTTGTATTAGAAGGTGATTTTAGACAGATCTTACCTGTTATCATGAATGGCTGTAAAGAAGATATTATAAATGCATTAATAACACATTCTAATTTATGGAGGTTTTCCAAAGTTTATAAACTAACAATTAACATGCGATTGTTGATAACAAGTAATCCAAACAATAAAAATAACTAAATGACCAAATTTTCTAAATGGATTTTATCCGTTGGTGATGGAAAGCTTCCTACAAAGAGTATAAAAGGGGAAAATGAAGAAAGTAATTTCATACAAATTCTTGATAATTTACTTATTAATATGAAGATCCAATTAAAACAATAATAAATGAAACGTATCCTGATTTTGTAAATAAATATAATAATTATTCTTACATAAAAGAAAGAACAATTATAACACCTACCAATGAAATTATTGATATTATTAATAAAGAAATGCTTGAATTAGTATTTGAAGAAGAAAAAAATTTACTATAGCTCAGATTCAATATGCAAAACATCAGGTGGATGTGAAGAATTAGAAGTCCTTTATCCAGTTGAATTTTTTAATTCTTTAAATTTTAATGGATTTCCACAATATGAATTGATACTTAAAAAAAATATGCCAATTATGTTGCTTCAAAATATTAATCCAAGTATAGGATTATATAATGGAACATGATTAATGATAATTGAACTAGGTTCAAAAGTTATTGAGGCTATTATTATTACTGGCTCACATTGCGGTGAAAAAGTATTTATACCTCAAGTTGTTCTTATGTATCATGATAATAAATAGCCATTTATATTAAAAAGAAGACAATTTCCTATTGTATGACAATAAACAAGAGTCAAAGCCAAACATTAAAATAAGTTAGATTAAACTTGCATGATGATATTTTTTCACATGGTCAACTATATGTTGCATTATCTAGAGTTACTTTCTATACTCGTATAAGAAAATTAATAAAGAAGAAAAAAACATATGATGATATTGAATATGAAAATTATACGAAAAATATTGTAGATTCTGAAATTTTTAGTGAAATAACATAGGCATATTAAATATAAATTCCTATTAAATTTTTTAGAAATATGGATGTATTTTATGCTTATGATCATAAGTAATTTAATTTTTATAACGATTATTTTCTACTATTTACCTACAATTGCAGGAAAAAATAATGTCATACACTTTGTTTTCTGATGTGGATAATAAAAGCAAAAATATTATAATTAAATCTCGAATTACACGTATATGGGAATTCGCCAACATGAGCATGAGCTATGATCTCATGGAGAAAAAACTGAAGAAAAATAGGGAATTTCACCTCCAAAGTGGCAGTTGTATAGAGCAAAGTTGATGGCCATTGAAGGTAATGAGGGCTCTCACATTGAGTCCTTCAAGAATTTGAAGAAGTACATCGACAATGTGATTAAGGTTAACACAAGCACATTTGTGAAGTTTGAACACTATGACAGATAGAATATGGATAAGGTTCCATACTTCAAGAGAGTTTTTATCTATTTTCAAGCACTGAGAAATGGATTTCTTGAAGGTTGCAGGCCTTTCATTGGCCTTGATGAGTGTCACCTTAAAGGACCCTATGGTGGTTGTGCATTAACTATTATTGCTATAGATGGAAACAGGGGGTTCCTTCCACTAGCATTAGTAGTAGTTGAGGGAGAGTGCAAAGACAACTGAATTTTCTTTTTAGACTGTCTGAAATGATGCATTGGTGGGGAAGATGATGGTAGACATTACACCTTTATGTCTGATTGACAAAAGGTCAATAACTTCCTAACCAATATCTAGCATTACATTTAATTAAAGAATCTACCACACTGCTCTCAACTTTATTTATATTTTGCAGGGTTTAATAGATGCAGTGAAGCAAATCTTCCCCACAGTAGAGCATAGGTTTTGCTGCCGGCATATTTTTATCAACTTCATTAGAAAATTTCCAGCTTTGGGACTAAGGAAGTACTTCTGGATGGCAGCAAGAAGCACACATAATTATGATTTGTGGAGCACAATGAAATAAATCAAGCCTGTGGGTGAAGGTAAACCATTCCAATATTGGCTTGACATACCACTTGAGTCATGGGCTAGATATGCATTCCTTGCTAATTCCAAGAGTGATCATTACACTAATAACATATCTGAATCATTTAATAGCTGGTTAGGCAAAATTAGAGGTCTTCCTATTATACAAATTTTTGATGTTCTTCGATAAAAATGCATGCTTAGACTGCATAAAAGGTATGCAAAGGCATGCTCTTGGGAGGGTAGACTAACACCTGCAGCAAAAATAAACTTGAATAAGGTTATTAGTGCTAGTAGATCATGCACTTTGATTCCTAGCAGAAATGACGAATATGAAGTTAAGGATGGACGAGCTAGGTTTGCATTGAATATGAAGGAGAAGAAGTGTAGTTGCAGGTGGCGGGAAATTTCAGGAATTCCTTGTAAGTATGCATCACTGTGTATTGGCTACAAAAGAGAGAATCTAGAGGTATATGTGGATGACTATTATAGCATTCAACGGTACATGAAAGCCTATGGTGGTGTTATCCATCCTCTGCCTCAAATGGATACTGAAACTGAAGACACTTATTTTCACATATTGCCTTCAAGGCTAAAAAGGCTACCTGGTAGGCCTAGAATTAATAGAAAAAGGCAAGAAGGTGAACTAGGCCCCTCAACAACAAGTAAAAGATCATGCACAGTGAGATGTAAGAATTATGACCAGCTTGGTCATAACAAGAGAAGTTGCCAAAGAGGTCCAACAATGAAAAAGGTAAAGCTTAAGTTGTTTTGTGCTTATGAATAACACATAGTTATTATACAATGAAGTTCATAAAATTACCATTTCATGCAGGCTCGTACCACCCAAGAAATAGGGGAAGAAGCACACAAGGAGAAACATCAAGTCAGGCAACAGGCAGAAGCAGTACAAGATCAACAGAAACACCACTTAGCCAAGCATTAAATTCTGCAAGGAATACGCAAGAAAGAGGAAAGCTTGAGGGACACAATTACTTATTTTGCATTGAATATGTACATAGGCTGGTTGTAGGATGTAGTGATAAAACATAAACTACTTTATATTTTGCCTTACTGATATAAGTGCTCAGTTGTGTAATATGATGTATTGTAATATTTTGTGTTATAATTTTCTATTTTGGGACACTTCAGCATAGGGTTGGTCTTGTGAACCAAGGTTATTGGAATGGATATGTAATTTACAAATCTCCTTTTGTACTTCTTTTCATCTAATCATTTGTGGTATGAAGCTGAATTTTTTTTTTTTGGTTATGAAAGTGTTCCTTTTGATAACAATTAAATATGAGAATAAAAAATCTCTGGTACCGTACCAAATTTCAGATATTTTAAAAATAAAATCTCCAATACCAATACCAAATTTAAAAATCTTCATACCGTACTATACCATTTTTTCGGTACGGAGATTCGGTTCTTTCGGAATGGATCGGTATGGTATGGTACGGTACGGTTCGGAAATTCAAGAATTTAAACACATTTTATAGTACTAAATTGAGAATAATAACAATATTATTTTCTTTTTAATAATAATAATAAATCAATATTGATAAATACTATCATGAGACTAATTTTAAGAAAATTGTTTTTATCTATGCAAAGAAATAGTCAAGTCTCTAAAGTATATAAAATATTTTCACTATTTTATTTCAGGAATTAATAACAAACGAAAAAAAAATTATGTATTCTGTTAAAATTATAATTTAATTTAATTTTTTCTTAATAAAGATAGTCATGTAAACTAATTATTTACCAAATAAAATATCTAATCATACATACATGTTAGTTACTTATAGATAGTGTTCAATAAAAATAAATTGAAGTAAATATAATATATCATTACTCTCTTAATCCTTCAAGAGGACCATTATAAAATATAAAATTGAAGTCATTTTTCTTCCAAAACTCTAAATAAAATTACTCATGATACTTGAAAAAACTAATAAAAGATTAATTTGAAATAATACCAATAAGATTACTTTTGAAAAATATAAATTAATAAGTTATTAAATATAATAATAAAATGTATTTTAATTAATAAAAATGACCTAACATTTTTTTTATTTGTTATTTGTAAAGTCACTACTTAATTTAATTAAAACGACATAGTTTTAGACAAAACGATTTAGTTTTGTGCAAAACTATATCATTTTTGTTATTATAATATATGTTTATATAAATTAATATACAATAATATAATAATTATATTAATATTATTTAACTCATTAATTTGATAATGATAATAATTTTTTTATTTTCATATTTTTAAGTTTAAATTATGTTGTAATGGACATTCCATATTTTTAATTGTTAATTGAATTATTTGAAACTATATAATGTGACTTTTATTATTTTCATATTTAAGTTCAATTTGTAATATAATAAATATATGAATAATAATGTATTCAAAAAAAAAATATATGAATAATAATAATAAGTAGTAGTAGTAATAATTTATTTATTATATCTTAAACACAAAATATATTAATTTTTATCATATATTATTATACATGTATTATCTATAACATATTAATTGAGATGACGGTTTTTTAAAAATATCCAGTATCATACCAAATTAATTAAAAATTTTGGTTCAGTACGGTTCGGGGCTAAAATTATTCGGTCCGGTATGATTTGTATATCTCTCGGTTCGGAACTTTGGTTCAGTTTGGTATTTTCTCCATCCTGTGCTTAGTCATATTTACCACAATATTATATATATATATATATATATATATATATATATATATATATATATATATATATATATATATATATATAATGTTGTATTTTTATCACAATTAATGTTTCGATGAGTTTTTAAAAATATTTTTTCATTTTTTATATCCCGCAATGAAACGCATGTATTTTTTCTAGTTTCATATAAATTGGAATTTAACTTAATAGTTGGATGAGGTGGATAGGTCACAATATTTTTACTATCTAACACGAAATTCTACCTGCCGTCTTAAATAAATAATTATTATCTAAATTATTAGTAAATCATTGTTTAGTTTTAATTGATTTTTTTTAAACAAGGCAATCAAATTTCATTGAGAAGAAACATATACATCACCCACCAGCCGAAGCTGACAAACTAATGCAGGTCCAGTTTCCATTGATTTCAGTCCAAATGAATGGGAGGATCCAAATCCCAAAGCAAATGCTTGTGAGGGACAAACTGAACCGGTTAAAGGATCAAAGTATGTAGGCCCAATTGATCCAGGAGAAGCTGTTGTAAAAGAAGTAATAAGGAACATGGCAAGCCCTGCTTATTTGCTTGACATTACATTGCTAATCCAGGTGGGGAAAGATGGCAATGGCAACAAGGAAAAAGATTCTAGCCACTGGCGTCTTGCCAGTGTTCCTGATACTTAGAACCAGCTACTCTCTGCTGCATTGATTGAGAAAGAAGATAACCGCCCTCTCAATTTCAAGTCTGTGTGGTTGCAGCAATTTACAAGTGACCTGTAATTGTACGTTACACTCCAATCATTTAGATGATCCGAAGGTTCACTGAAAAGACTGCATCTTGATAAATGATAACCATATTTTATATTATTTCCTTCCACCAATAATTAAGTAAAATCATACACATCTATATTAGTTCCCCTTTTTTTCCCCTCACATTGTCATAAGAGCACAATTCAAAAAATCTCAATTCATAGAGAATGTGCTTATGTAGCCCTCTTGCATTTGAACATTCATCGACCACATTGAAGGACAACATTTCCTCCTTTCCTTTGACTAAAAGAAATCAATTTGCTATGAGATTCATGTAGATTCAGGTTAACATATTAAACAACATTAAGACTACAAAAATAAGTTTCCCTATCAATATCAGCACCAAACCTGTGCAAAGACCAGCAACTTCTGGACAATACAAACATGAAGAGGCTCTTGCATAGGGGAAGCTCAACATGGAACTCTAACCTATGTGAAGCAGAGAAAATTACAAAAGCAAGCTGTTGAGGAAGAACAAGAGTTGGTTTATTACATCTCAGAAGTTGGGTATGAAGCAAATCTATTTCTGTTGCTGAATCCTCTTGTCCCTTATAGGCAGCTCAATGGGCTTCTGGGCTTCATGTGGATGATCTGGGCCCTTGAATACCTTAAGGTGGTTGAACAATGCTCTGCCAAGCTGCAGAAAATGATAGTAATCAAAATCAGCTCAATTGTGTAACACCACAACCTATTTATGCAGGTGGCAGGAGTGCAAGATCTTCAACCCATACAATGCACCCATCTAACAAATGGGCAAAAATAGAATGAAGAAAGAAAAGAGAGTACAGGGACAGCTTCTATAGTTTTACTTGCCACCTCAAAAAGTCACAAATCATGATCTGCAATATAGTAACTTTACCATCACACCATCACTTATCTTGCAAATGAGAGGCCATAATAAATTAAAACAGCAAAGCAAATTATAAATGTATGCAACTACAGTCATGACATACATTTTAACATTTCATGGATCACCTTCAATTCTGAAACAAATACAACAACTTGTATGCATTCAAAAGAGTTTGCCATGTCAGGCATCGGGAAACATGAGGTCAAAGTATTCAGATGCAGCAGAACAATCAAAAGTACATTTTTGAAGATTCAACAAGGAAAAATACTCATATAATGCATCAGATTAAAATTTGAGCAGGCATGAAATATTTATTGATGTTCCTGATAATATTAAAAAGGTATGTGTAATGTGAATAGTAACGTCGGTAGTAAATCTACTGATTCCAAATTATGTGTCACCACATTTAAAATATCCTATCTAATATTCATTCTGTATTTTTCCCTGTTTTTTACTTACAAGTCAATTTTATCAGGCAACTTATGCACTAGAAAGAACTTCTGATCAGGGCTACTCAAGACCATTGCCAGAAAACATATACAGTCTTAACAAAAAGCAGAAACAAAGTACATGATTAGTCTGTGAGAACCTAACCTCACTTTGACAATGATAATTGGAGACTACTGTTACCTTGATGCAGCTAAAAATATCACAAGAATAGTGTATTATAAGCATTATATTGTATATCCATCCTCTAAAATCTGAAATTGGTGAGAAAAGAGACTAAGAAAATGACCATCAATATGCCCCCAGTAGGTGGCCTACCACCACAGCCCCATGCTTGCACTGGTTATCCATCCTCTAAAATCTGAAACTGGTGAGAAAAGAGACTAAGAAAATGACCATCAATATGCCCCCAGTAGGTGGCCTACCACCACAGCCCCATGCTTCCACTAGTTAATTAGCTGTGCAGATTGTAATCAACAATGCAATGTCCATAATGACTCATTTCAAACAATTTGCTATAATGAGCAGCACTCCAGCGAATTCAGCAATTTGGGCAAAAAGCATTTGGGGACTACACTCCAAGAGTCAAGCCATGAATGAATTTATTACTGTCAACACAAAGGCCTATCTTCTTCCACCAGTTTGTTTTTACTCCCATTTGACAATAAATGATTTAAATTAAGAATGCCAGGAAGAGGTGAAAGCCCATAAACACATGACGTGCATAACAATGGACTGAATAACCAAACATTGTAATATAGACAGTTAAAAAAGCAATTGAAAAGGAAACGAAAAACTTCTTTAATAAAAAATCAGATCGCAATGCATTCCTATCATTTAAACACGGCAAGAAAAATAAAGACCTTCAATAGATAATGAAATGAACTTAAGACTCACCCTCCCTTTTGGAAGCATTCCACGAACAGCATGTTCAATAATTCTTTCTGGAATCCTCTGTTGCAGCTGATCAAATGTCTCCACTTTCATACCACCTGGTCTTCCTGAATGCCTCCTGTATAGCTTTTGGGTCCTTTTCTTCCCAGATACAGCAACCTTCTCAGCATTAACCTTTTGAGATCAAAAGTTTCAGAATTTTACATATGTAACTTGACATGAATTCATGTTCGAAAGCCTGTCACAGCATTCCACATTCTATGATATGCTAAAAGCATCCTACTTATTTTTCCGGAACCTTGAGAAGAAGGTACACTTGTGTGTAAACTAACTAAAAGTGAAAAAAAAAAAAATCTGGTTTGTGGTTTGATTAAGTAGACAGAGGCCATGTTAAAAGAACCCACAACTATATTTTAAGCATGGAATTGTACTGCTGAAAATAGGGTGCAGCATTACTTATACAGAAAAATCAAAGTTGCCAGTTATAATAAATAACTAGTGATAGCAATCAAAATATACACACTTAGAAAAGATGTCAATGGAAGCAAGCATCATACAGCTGACTCTAACTTTATGATACTATGCTCTCTGAATCGAGGTGTAAGATAAATTCGCAAGTTGTGAATCCTATCCAATCATTTATTCTAAGAGAAACCCATAATATCGTAATGCACCCACCAGATATAAGCCAAACCTATTCATGTATTAAGATTATAGAAACAAATATGGTCAACCTTTCTCTAGCTAATTGAACCATATGTAAACTACAGTAGTCAATTCTTCGAGTATGAACTGAAAGTAGAATCAAGAAAATAGACAGCTTTTGAGAATTTAGGATTGCATACAATCAAGGAATGCAAAATTATTGATTTGTAAACATGGCATTAAGCTTGAAAATGGAACATATATTTACATACCACAATCACAAAGGCACCCATGTCGACACTAGGAGTAAAAGTGGCCAAATTCTTTCCACGGATATAAATGGCAATTGTGGATGCCAATCTCCCAAGAATTTTATCAGTTGCATCAACAACATACCAGGTCTTATCTGTGTTTACATGGTCTGCAGCTTTAGGATACCAAGTCGTATTCCAAATGTCCTAAACAACAAAAAACAAGAACAAACTAATATTGCAATTGACAAACACCGATTCAAGAAATAAACAGTTTCTAAAGCAAAAGGAAAGGGAATTACAGGGCCATTGAGCTCAGACTCTTCAAACATCCAACGCTGGTCGACGGGTACATGAGGGATAACTTTTTTATCATTCTTCTGGGACCCAACCACAAAATTGCGGCTGCTAGTAGCAGGTAATGCAGTCCGTACACATGGTCTTGATTTTACCGAGAACCCAACAATAAAAGGAGTACAATAAGGTTTTTGTGTAGTGGAGGCAGTCGAAGAAGAAGAAGGTGATGGTGATGAGAGTGTGATAGAAGAAGGTGCAGAGAGAAATGCCATTCCTTTTCTTTCTTCACTCTGGTAGCCGAGAGCCCGAGACCAGTCCTATGCCTTTGTTTTCTGTATAGCTAGATAAGATTTTCTTTTATTTTTATTTTTTATTTTGTATTTTTAAAGCACAAATTTCGTTTAAATTTTAGGAATAAAGGCCAATTTGGCCCCTAAACTTTGTGCAGAAAGCCAGAAAAGAACAAAATGATATTTTCAGCTATTTTAATCCAAAACTTTGCATTTTTACCTCAAATTATCCCATTTTTTCTTGGATCCATTGTGTGAGTTACACACTCAACTAAAATCATAAAATATTCAATAAACTAATATAATAGTTAGAAATATTTATTATTTATATGGTATTTTTTTTTTACTTTTACCTTATTAAAATATTGTTCTTGTTAAAATGATTGATTTGTTTTCTTCACTTCACTTGTTCTCCATCTCCACATAAAATATAAAATTAGAATCCTTTCCTCTTAGAGTTCCTTCTCTAATATAATTATCTTTACCACAATTATGGAGCTAATATAATTCATATAGATCGACTTTTAATCTTCATTTTTTTACAACTGGATAAATTTCTTATGATGGATTTTTTCAAGATCATGACTTTAATGATGGAAAAAATTAAGAATTAAAAGAAGACCCACACCAAAGGCAAATCCATGTTGTAACAATCAAGTGAAATGGTTTGAATTAAAGAATCGTAAATTTATAAAAGATGGAGAGGACATTCTTATCTAGTTGTTGAATCTTTTCCAGTTTTTTTCTTCAGTTAAAAACATCATTTTTATTGTAAATATTGGTGTATTGTATGCAACAAATGAAAGTATTAAATGGTGGTGTTGTTTGTATTGTTGATGGTGGTGGTTAGCTTAAAAGTGGGAATGGTGGCAGTGGTGAGGAAATTTGCTTGAAGGTGGTAGTTTTAGTGGAAGAGAAAAGGACCCGTCTATGGCATTGATTCAAATCTTCTATTCTTGCAGTGATGAAATGGGACTTCGTCAGAATTTTAGACTTTTTTGGTTAGATTTTTAATTGGGATAAGTACAAAAAAAAAGTATGGTATCGTTAGATGTTTTTTTACTTAAAAAACTGTGGTATTTTTTGTAACATTTAAAGTTTATGATTTGATTCTATTTTTATTTTAGTACTCTACTCAGTACTATTATTAAAAATATATCATGTAATATTAAAATAATATGGATATTGTAGGCGGCGGGGTTCAGCGCGCGCCCAAGTGCTTGGCGACCACGGCACTGTGCGGGCTCAGGGCCCACTAGGAGTACAACGTTGGGCCTTTTTAAAGGGCTTTTGGTTGGAGAATGGAGTCGCCACCCGGATAAAATCCGGGACACACTTTACAGCAACTGGATTCCACGGAGGAAGCCTAGTAGCCGTCCTCAGAGATTGGGTTCGGAAACTGGGTATGGGCTTTTAGCGGCCCACCCGACCTTGCGATCGGCCTCCGTTTGTGTTTTATGTTTTATTATTTTTAATTATTTGATTATTTCTTGAATTACATGCAAATGGGCCTCATTCAACTTTTAGATTTTAATTTTAGCCC
>CATIWO010239953.1:0-14315 GCA_949673435.1 Macaranga tanarius | reverse complement strand
AATAATAATAATAATAATAATAATAATAATAATAATAATTATTATTATTATTATTATTATTATTATTATTATTATTATTACTACTACATATATAATACCTAGAGGCAACAATCAAGAAATTATCCTTGATGTGGAAGGTGGTAGAGCCGTAGAGCCGTAGAGGTATGCAATCGGTCGGTTTGGTCAGTTTTGGAGCTTTTTCTAACCGAACCAAAATAACTAAATTGAATAAATTAAAAACCGAATTGAACTAAACCAATTCTAAAACCGAACCGAATCGAAATTTTGGTCATAAAATCCGAACCAAAATTTTTAAAATTATTAATTAATTTTATATTTTTATATTAAATTATTATATATTTTTATAAAATTTTAAAATATATAAAAATAAAATTCGGTTGATTCGGTTAACCGAATTTTTTTATTTACAAAATCAAACCGAACCAAATTTTGATTATGTTTGATTCTAAAAATTGAAAATGCTGAAAAATCAAACCGAATCGAATTGGGTCGGTTCTGTCAATTCTAAAAACCGAACCGAATCAAAATTTTGGTCATAAAAACCAAACCAAAATTTTTAAAATTATTAATTATTTTTGTATTTTTATATTAAATTATTATATATTTTTAAAAAAATTTTAAAATCAATATAAATATAAAAATTCGGTTAACTGAATTTTTTATTTACAAAATTGAAACAAACCAAATTTCAATTCGGTTCGATTCTAAAAATAAAAAATGCTGAAAAATCAAATCAAACCGAACCGAATTAGGTTGGTTCCATTTGTGGTTCGGTCATCTTGGAAGCCATGCACACGCCTAGAAGGTGGGGTGGGAAGAGAGAGAATATGGAAGTTATATGAGGAGTTGGTGGAGGAGAGAAAACTGAAAAGGTAATTTTTTTTTTTTTAGTGTTAGAAAAATAACACAAGTTATTGTTAGCTACAATTCATCTATGTGTTCTCTCCAGTTGTATATATACAATAGTTGTACCGTAGCAAAAGCCTTAAAAAAAATAAAATTTAAATTATAATATATTTTAGGAGTTGAAATTTTGTACACCTCAGTTTGGTGTGTAATGATTTTTACATTATAGAAGGAGAATAAGGGGAATAATTACCCTTCAATTATTTTTCTCTCTTAAAAATTTTTAATAGCCAAATAGGATGAAAATTAATTCTCTTCTTATTCCCTTCTATTATTTTTTCCCCTCAATCCATGCATACTGTTAAAGTAATATATATAAATATAGGAAATTTTGCATATTTGGTGTTTGAAATTTTTAATTTTTGCTATTTTGATTGTCATTTTTTTTTTTGCAATTTAGTGTTTCAACTCAATTGAAAAAAAAAGAAAAAATTAAAAACTTTAGAAGATACAAAAATAATGAGTTCAAGCACTCAATTGCAAGAAAAAAAAAGTTCGATAGCTAAAATAGCAAAAATCGAAAATTTCGAATACCAAGTATGCAATTTTTTGGATAAATATATAGGTTGCTAGGGTAAAAAAAAAATTACATAAGGACTCAATATAATAAAGGCTTTTGCTATAGTGCAAATGTTTGCATTGGTACAAATGAAATTACAACCGTTAGATTAGTTTTTATTTAATTACAACCATTGATTATTTTGGTGTATTAATACCTGTAAAATATATCAATAGTTACAATTAAATGACAATTAATCTAATGACTAATAGTTTCATTTGTACCGGTGTAAATATTTGCACAGTAGAATGACTCATAATAAAATATATAAGTTCAGGGACCCAAAAATAAAAAGAGAAACATAAGGGAAAAAAAAAGCAAGAAGAAAATGAATTAAGGAATCAAAATGTCATTAAATTTGTGCAATTACTAGCCGCTACCGATTTGGCCCTTAAACTTTTTGAACAGGTTCAAATTGCCCTTTTTGACATTTTTTGACAATTTACCCCATTAAATTTTTGATGAAGGTCAAATTGGCCCTAAAAATTTCATTTACACGCATATTGTCTGAGATATCCACAAATATTACAATGAAAATTACAAATAACTCCCTAATACTTTAACTAGTTAACAAGTTAGTCTATATATTCATAAAAACATCTAGTAAAAATTAAAAATTTATTTGTTAAAATTATATTTAAATCCTTAATTTATTTATGATATATTATAATATTAGACAAATTTATTTATTCACCAATAACTTCTAATAATTTTTTAATATTAAAATTTATTTAATTTATTATATTATTAATTGGTGTATTATATGGTTACTTTGATTTTTTTAAAGTAAAATGTATTTTGTAAATAACCACTTTTGAATTATTAAATACACTCTCATCCAATGGTGATTAAAATAAAGTAAAATAAAAGTAACTACAAATCAAAGTAACCATAGAATTTCCCTTATTAATTTATATATTAGTAAATAAATTTTTAAAATAATTTAATATAGGTGTCAAATTTTTTTAAATATTTTAATATTTGTATGACAAATGATAGTTCATTAAAATATTTTAAAATAATTTTTTATGATAGTTAATTAAAATATCATACAAATTTTAAAACTTTTAAAACTTTGACATATAATGTTAAAATATTTTAAGATTTTATGTATTCAGATATAAATTAATAGTATAATAAATGAAATAAAATTTAATATTTCAAAAATTATTAAAAGTTATTGGTTATTAAATAAATTTGTCTAATAATATAACATATCATAAATGAATTAAGGGCTTAAATATAATTTTAAAAAATAAAGTTTTAATTTTTTACTAAATATTTTTATGAAAGTATGAACTAATTTGTTAACTAGCTAAAATATTAGGGAGTTATTTATAATTTTTATTATGATATTTGTATACACCTGAGGTAATAGAGGTGTAAATGAAATTGTTAGGGCCAATGTGATATTTATTGAAAAATTAAGGGATAAATTGTTGAAAAAGATAAAAAAAAAGGGCAATTTTAACATTTTTAAAACGTTTAAGGGCCAAATTCAACCTTGTGCCATATGAAATCCACCTCCTCCTCCTACTACGGTAACCAAGCCAACCCACCAACCGACCGACCGACCGACCAACCAACTAACCTTTTCCTTTCTCTCTTACATATTGCTTTATGGTTAGAAAGTGTCAGATCTGAACTTTAAATTACAGTTTCTGCCAAAATCAAACAATCTGTGCAACTTGGGTACCTCTCTTCACTCTTTTCTCAGCTAAATTATTATCATTATACTTTCTGTTTGGTCACTGAGAAAATATTAGAATATAGCAAGTACATTATCTTTGAAGAAGCAATTCCAGTGCTTATTTTTACTTTTTTTTTTTCTTACATTTGTTTTTTACTTTTTTTTTTTGGTGATTAAGTTGAGCATTTTCAGTTTTAGATAT
The DNA here is from genome assembly GCA_949673435.1 of Macaranga tanarius. NCBI lineage: Eukaryota > Viridiplantae > Streptophyta > Magnoliopsida > Malpighiales > Euphorbiaceae > Macaranga > Macaranga tanarius. The sequence goes on along the minus strand of CATIWO010239953.1, from coordinate 10,937 downwards.
TGCTTATGACAGATATGATATGATGGCAGTTGGTGTATATGTTTACTTCTTGTTAATTTTGAGAGAAATTTGGTTGCTTTGCTTGGGATTCTGGTAATTTTTGTTTATTTTACTCTATTTGGGTCTCTTAAGTTGAAATGAATGAAAGAAAGGAAGATAGAAGGAAATTAGTATTCTAATCTTTATGTTTGAGCTACGTTCTTAATGCAGAAATGAATTTTTATCATGAATGCTTTAGCGGTCAAAATTAAGAAACTACAGAACAGGAAAAATATAATGTAATTCAAAGGATCCCTATTACCATTGTTGCCTATAAACCCTCAAATCTGTCATTTAGAATGAGAAATCTGAAGTCTGTGAGGATATACTTTTTCATATCCAAATTCTTAGCTTTTGGAAAATGTTGACCTTTATCTAAACTTTACTTGCAGAGTTTCCAAGTGGGCAAATTAATTATTCATGGCAAATTCGCGGCAAGATTTTTCTGTCCATGATGCATCCCTTTCACCTACTGCTGCAAGGTCAAGGGAGTGGGAGGGTCCATCAAGATGGACTGAGTACTTGGGTCCAGATGTTACCTCTGTGATGACATCTAAGACTTCTAGAAACAGGGGTCCAGATGGACAGGTTCAGAATACAGGTGGTTCTCATAAGGGTTTGAACTTGCAGTGGGTGGTGCAGCTTACTGAAGTAGCTGAAGGCCTCATGGCCAAAATGTATAGATTAAATCAAATTCTGGACTATCCCGATGCAGTTGGTCATGTATTTTCCGAAGCATTTTGGAAAGCAGGTGTATTCCCAAATTATCCGAGGATTTGCTTATTGCTCTCAAAAAAGTTTCCTGAGCATTTTAGCAAATTGCAACTTGAACGAGTAATATTTTTGTTTTTCTGTAAAAAAATGCAGGTGTTTTTTTCCTTGGAAAATCCGTAGATGAATAGATAAATTTATAACTTGGGAAGAATTGATGCAGGTTGATAAGGTTGCTTTGGATGCTCTGAATGATAGTGCAGAAGTTCATTTGCAGAGTTTGGAGCCATGGGTCCAGGTATGAAGTTTTATTGCATGCATGTAGCTTCTTTCATGCATGATCAAAGTTTAATGCTGTGAATGGATACTAGCATAAATTATAAACAGGCATATGTAGTTTATTATAGTTTTTTTTCCTTTTATTTTTTTAGTATGAACTAGGGGCATGGTTCAAGCTACTAGTGATTTACTTGAAAACAGCTTTCTGGAGACATGAATTCAACTCTACTTTTGTCTGGTGAAGTTCATGTAACAAGTTGCACCCAGTTTGAAATACCCAACTTGAATAGCTCATGAGCTTAATCTAGTACTTAATAAATTATTCAATTTACATTTTGTCCTGAATAAATATGATAAAAGTGTTAGTGCAAGCTGCAATTTGAGCTTACTTGGAATTATTAAAGCTTTAATTTGAGATTCATAAATTATTTATTTGAATATATAATGATAATTGAGTCGAGTTGAACTAAAGCATTTCAAACATTTTAAGGTTGATTGGATCAGTTTTGAGCCTTGTGTTCTTTAATTGATTTGAGCCTGAGCTTGGCACTGTATTGACTCAACTTGTTTGATTATATCCCAAGGCTGAACATGTTTATCAAATCTTGATAGCAATTTTCATTTAATGCTTTTTTGTGAGCATGTCTTGATTGGTTTATGCATCTAATCTGGTGTTCTAAGGATAATAATCTTTGACTTTGTAAAAATTTTTCATTCATAACAGTCCTAAAGATGCATGGTAGTTAAATTTTAGTGCTTTCAATTCTAAAGAGATCATAATTGTGCAGATAAATGAAGATATTTATATTGTAATAGTCTTCTGATTTTGAGAATTCATTTTCCCTAGTTATTGTCATCTTCATGTACTGGCATGTATTTACATGCTTTGTAATGTTTTGAGTAATTAGTTTGTATCTGAGCTAATATGCAGCCACAAACTAACTGTTAATCTGAGCTCTTAGTTTCTCAGGCTTTGTTGTTTCAAATTTATGGATATATTGAGCTTAACTCAAGTATAAGTATTCTAGCTTGGTCTTGCATTTCCGCTTTTAGCTCCCAATATGAGCTTTTCTTAGAAAGAAGATTCAATAGCCCCACATTGAAGCCTAGCTAGTTGTCAGCTTAATGGGACAAGGATTAATTGTTTCTCAGTTTTGTTTTTGTTTTTGGCTTTTTTTTTTTTCATTTAAACGAAGTTTTGCATTACTCTTAGCTTTAATTGTTTCCATCTAAAAGGAAGAACTCCTTTTGTTGAGTTTCAAGTATATTAAACAACTTGTAGATTTATTTTGTTAGATTCTGTTTCATTCTAAGCCTTGGGAATGTCCTGGTGTGGTGGGTACTTAATGACCCTTTACTTAACTTTTTAACCATTCTCTTCAGGATAAATGGCAGTTCTATCATGGTAAAACATTGAATCTCTTCTTGTTATGTTGCACTATTGATGTAAAAGTTAAAGCCCTTTTTAATGAAGAGTGGGTTATAGAATTTGTGCATGATCCAACTCTTCTTCTGCCCTCAGTAATCTCGGATGACTGTAGAATTAAGGAAAAGTCCAAGGCTGTTGGTGGGATAACCATTGGCAATAACAAAGATGATTTTTTAATGTGTGGAAAAAGAAAATACCTCCTTGGTTTCTGCAAAATGAGAAAATAATAAGAGAATATAATTCAAATTGAATTATTGATTTCTCCAACACAATAACTCAATTCAACTTGGTCTTAACCTAATCTAGTTGGTAATACTAAGTGGAATTGTTTAATATTTAATTGCCTTATTGTCAGAATCCATCATGTAGCTGTCGGTCATGTTTGATGCTTTGGGAATGGTTTTGCTTAAAATCCTTAAAGTTGTAATATTTTCTTTTTGTACTTAGGCAAAGGTAACAAAATGGTTCGAATTGTCCACTCTTATTGAGAAGGTCTTTCATTATATAGGCCAGACTGCCAACTATACAAGGAAAATAAAGCTGTACATGCTGATTACATGGAGTAATCCTAGGAAACTATGTATGGTAACCTAAATCTCCTATTTATGATAGTATCTACAACCTATATTAGTGTATCAATTATAGTTATTTTACAGAGGTAATTAAGCTGTTGACCAATTATAACTTATTGCTGACAAAAGGTACATAGTTTTAGAATATCCTAAGAAAAGGCTGAGATGCAGCTTTAGATTGGCATAATTTTTCATTAGCATGGTTACGCAGAATTCATGTTGTTAGGCTACTTTATGTGAAAGAACCATTCAATCAAAAGTTTAAACTCTTAGATGAAGACCACCCCTAGAATATTTTTGATATCTCTATCACTTAAAATTGTCACTGAAATTCACTTTGTTAGCTTAGTTTAGACTTGTTCAAATTTTGTGTTTAAAGTTGTGGCTAGTTGATGTGGTAATATTTCTCATACTCTTGCAAGATAGCCAATTCATTCCAATTTGCTAGGATTGCATCCTTTTCTATAACATTTTGTTTTTGCATATATTTTCTAGATGCATCGTTATCATCATCTTTTGCTTCCGGTTGCTGGCTATTATGTTTCAAGTTAGAAATGTCTTATGGAAGGCTATTGTGCTCATATGCTATCATTTGGATTCAATGCCATCTTGACTGCTCTTTATTTATCCTGATGAAAAGGATATTGTTTGCTTTCTTCAGAAATCTATATTTATGCTTTGCTGGTAATAAATCTCTTTATGTGCACCAGCTGCTTATCGACTTGATGGCATTTCGAGAACAAGCTCTACGACTTATACTGGATCTAAGTAGTACGGTCATTACCTTGCTGGTAAGTATCAAAATTGCTTTTCCTTTATTATGCAAAATATTGTTGTTCAGCTTGATCTGAGGTTCTAAACAATTGGCTGATCCGTAGGACTTTGAGGCTCTGAGTCATTTAGTCTTTTATACAGTCCTTGATGTGCATGGAACCCATAAAGATGATACACTTGCACCTTTTCCTCAGATCCACATACCTTTTATTTTTAATACTGTTTGACTTTTTCCACTATAGAAGGACAAAAACATAATATTTGTTCTTGTCCGTGGTATCTCTGATAATTTCACACAGTATTTTGCAGCCCCATCAGAACTCACTTCTATTGCACGCATTTATGGATCTGTTTTGTTCCTTTGTACGTGTTAACCTTTTCTCCGAGAAGGCAAGTCATCTTTTCTGTTTCTTTTTCTTGTATTTCTTTCTCATAAACTCATTTATGCATTGTGATCCTGGAATTTTGGTATCCTTATGTAGATTCCGCGAAAAATGATGCTACAAATGTATAATCTTCTGCATGCTGTGTCAAGAAATGACAGAGACTGTGATTTCTATCATCGGTATGGAATAAAATTGATTGATGGGGTTACTTGGTTCCTATATCCTTATTAAACTTGCAAGAGTATCCAACCTTTTCATGCAGAAGATTAATTATAGAAGAAAAAGGAATTTATAGGATTTTTGCTGTAATTAGTCCTTTATCCTTAAAATTTTAAAATAAGGATGTTAGCATGGCACAAGATGTAATTCTAACAAACAAATTGTTTTTTGGCTAAGATTCAAGAATTTGCAAGTGTTTATTTGCTGTTTATGCTGCCAGGGGCGAGGGAAATCTATAATCACTTCTTCACTAGTGAAATGGGTACAACAAGCTAGCTACTGCTGCATTTAAGTTTAACACAATCACCTGAATCTCTGTCTTGGAAAATTTATATCCATAATCCATGGATAAATTCTTATACTAGTCAACTTTCAAAATCATTATCTTGTTGATATTTTGTTTGTTGCTACTGGAGTTAACGTTTGTGTATAACAAACCATGAGAAAAGTAATTGAGCAAAGGTCAAATTTTCAATTTTAATGGGACTGGATCCCACAAGTGAACATGTAATGGCAGCTAACTTTCCAAAGAAGCTTTTCTAGTGATATGCAACTAGGAATTCCTAGTACTTTCAACTCTATGATTATATACCATGTTGAGCACACATCCATTTGCACCCATTTTACATGTCAGGTGTTTGATTGGTGTAGCTGTTTATGGGTTGGCTAAATATTATGTATAGAAGGTCCTGCATAAAGTCACATTGCACATTAACAAAGTGGAATTTATTGTCAACAGTCAAGTACTTGATTTTAAGGGCTTTAAGAAAAATGTTCTTGTTGAGATTCACGAATAAGTGTGATATACTGGCTACCAATGAGCCTAAATCTTGAGTAATAAGTTGCCTGGTTTGAATATAAGACTGTGCTTGTTAAGGAGGAACCAAAATGTACCTCATAAGAAATGTTGGGCAGATACGCTAAGAGAGGAAAATGAATCTAACTCTGTAAGAAGTAAATACATATCCTGTTTATTCTTTTCCTTCCTGATAAATGCAGTGTAATGGAGAGTGATGCCAAATACAAGAGTTTGTATTTGCATAAGATCTTTTGTTAGTTTCTACTATCTTTTTCTTGCATGGTTGTTTCAGTTTATATTAAAGGAACATTAGTATATGATTGGTATTTAATCTAATCTTTGTTTGTGTACTAGGTTGGTTCAGTTTATTGACTCCTATGATCCTCCATTGAAAGGGTTACAAGAAGACCTCAATTTTGTCAGTCCTCGCATTGGAGAGGTCATTTTCTTCTCTTTTCTGTTTGAGATGATATATTTATAACAATAAAATATTTTCACTGTCACATAATATGGCATTCAATAAGAAAATGGAACTCATTGTTTTTTCTTGGAAAGGAGGACAGTGGGAGAAAGGAAAATGGGTGATGATGCCTCCAAATTTGTTTCTTGCCTTGTGGTTCCACCTTGCCCTTTTCCCATTTTCCCTTTCTTCACTTTCTCATTCCATTTCCAAGCAATTCTTATGGTATTTTTTTTTTGTTTTCTTTTGGAAGCTTCATAATGGAGTAAAATTATTTGTATAGCTAGTGGTTTTCTGGAAAGCTTTGATGATAAGGAGATCTTCACATCCATTTTTTATTTTTGATAATTTTTATATGCCTAAGTACTCATCACCGAGAGAGAGATTGATAAATAGTAAATTGTTAGAAATAAAAAGTGCTTCCTCTAGTAATCAAATATTATAGTGTTTAATAATTCCATTCAAAATAATCTAGAATTCAGGTATTGCTATGTGTGATACTTTTCTTGCCATCCAAATCTTTGTTTGGGAAAAGAAAATGAGAATAATAACAATATTTGGACATAAAAGTCCAGAATTTTTCCTTAAATTTTTGTACACTTGCACAATGTAGTTCTTGAACAATGATTTTTTTTTTTTCATTCAAAAGAGGCTACAAGTTTGAAAAGTCATTACAAGGGGCACGTGTAGAAGCGCAATTCTTAAAACCTCTTGTTGAACAATGATTATAAACATTCAATACTTGAATTGCATAGACAGTGAATAGAAAACACATGAAAGTGTGCTTTGAAGTGTTCAAATACAGGTTGACATAACATGCCGGTCTTCTCTTGCTATTGTGGGATCCTAAAAACAGTGATTTAATCCCTCAAAGAAAAAACAGAGTCATTTTAAATTAAGGATTAAAGTGATATGCTGTAAGGTCAACAGTGGGTCCCTTGAGTATTCCACGGTGGCTGTCTTAGCACATAAATATTATATCATATATTTTTTTAAGCTTTCAACGCATAGTGGACTAAATAATTCTGATTTGGCTTAAGCGCAGATATGAACTAAGGTGACTAGAAGTTATACCCTGTTACAGTTTTTGATAGTTATTCCAAGCATTTGGTGCCTCAAATCATTGTCTGAGAACCACATTGCAAACGTATGAGAAGTTGAAGAAAATTTATAGAAATGAATTTGGAAATCATCCCTATGTTTGATGTGGTTTGGTCACTTAAATAACCTCAATCTATATGCTATGCATGTTTATTTGAATAGAAGCACTGCCTCTGATATTTAATTTTATATAGTCACATTCACTCCATTCCTTTCCTTTTTTATTTTTACTTTTTTTGCCTGCAAAGAGTCACAGTTTTATTTTCTGAAATTTCACTTACAATTTCAGGTTTTAGAGGCAGTGGGTCCTATTATTTTTCTATCTACGGATACAAGAAAGCTCAGAAATGAGGGATTTCTAAGTCCATATCATCCTCGATATCCAGATATACTTACAAATTCTGCTCACCCTATGGTATTCTATTCTTTTGGAATATGTTGAGATTTGTTGAGGATGAGTTATCATTAAGATTAAGTTGGTAAAAATATATATGTTAGTTTAAACACTCTTGTTAATTGCAATGTCTGTACTTAATTGCTCTTTTATTACTTTTGCACTTTAGAGGGCCCAAGATCTAGCAAATGTTACATCTTATAGGGAATGGGTGCTACTTGGATATCTTGTTTGCCCTGATGAGCTGCTTCGTGTCACTAGCATCGATATTGCTCTGGTATGTCACACATGATTACAGCCTTCTCATTGAGTGCATGATATTAGGAAGTGAGAAACTTATTGCATCTAAATAATTAATTGTACTACAAAGTCTATGGGTGACGCTTTTAGCAAGGTGAACTAGTTCTACAATATGTCATTTCTTGTTGAGATTCAGAAGTTTCATCATATGTAGCAACTAAGTTGCATATCCTTGTGACACGATTTTGTTGTGCCCAACATTAGCATAAACTGTTTAACATGCAAACCTCATAGGTCTGTAAATGCAGTGTAATTAACATTGTGGCAATTTAGAATGCTATCCCTGTTAATCATACTTGTGCATTGGATACCATTGATTGGGGATTGGCTTTTGCATTGTACGACATTGTGTCCACATGGATCTTACATGCACATAACACATTGTTTAAAAAAGGCAAAACCCACTCTCAAGCCCTCCAACTTTCACGTTTTATTGCATCGAGCTCTTACACTTTAATTGTGTTACATTAGACCCTTACATTTTTATTTTTGCATGCATTAAGGACTTTTTTAAAATATCCCTAAACTTGTGTTAAAAAGTCAAAGTGCTCAATTTCAATTTTTTTTTTTTGTCAATTTAATCCAATTAAATGCATTAAATAATTTTTATAAAAAAACTAATATTTTTATTTTTTACTTTTATTTGAATGCATTTAAAGTAAAAACATATGTATTTTTTATTTCCAACTAATAAAAACTTTAGTTTATTTTTATGTTAAAGAATATTTTTACTAATAATTAAGTATAGTAAAAAATATAATTTTTGTGTAAAAATTTGTTTAAAATGTTAAAAATTTTAAAATAGTATTAAAAATATTTTTTATATTTTCGATATTTAGTGTGCTTAAAAAATTCATTTTATGGCGAGTCAAAGATGATTTCAATTATTTTTATACTACTTTGTATTTTTTTTATTGTAAATCGAATTAGCACTATAATTGTTAGTGTTGAAATATTTTATTATGTATTATAGGCAATCATATTTATATTTTACAAACTCACATTGATGGAAATCAAAAAATTCATATTTGATATTTAAGGGTCAAGATGGAGGTATCAAACTCAAGATTTCGAGTTCATAAAGCAAAATTCTACCATTGTATTGGACACTCGATACTTAATTAATATTTACTCGTATTTTATTAACTTTATTAATGTTCATCAAATATCATAAAGTATAAAAATATTTTTTTAAATTAAGATTTAAAAGTTACTATTTTTGTTAAAATTTTTAATATGTTTAAAATAATTTTTTTCAAAATAAAAAGTATGAATTTTTCAGTATACTTAATTATTATTAAAACATTATTTATCTAATATTAATAAAACTATAAAATAATAAAATTTACTAATTTGAATTAAAGATATGTTACTTTTAAACTAATATATTTAAATAAAAATAGCTGTTTTTATTTTATTTAATTTATTAGATTATTATTTACTAGAAAACATACAACATATTTGTAAGTTTTTTTTTTAATTGTATTAAAATGACAAAAAAACATTGAAAGTTTAGTAATTTGATCTTTAAAAATAAGTTTATAGAGAGGAAATTTTTAAAAGAAGTCCTTAGTGCGTGCAAAAATAAAAGTATGAGGGGCTTGATACAACACAATTGAAGTCTAAGGGTTTAATGCAATAAAACTTAAAGTTCAAGGGCTTCAATATGGGTTTTGCCTTTAAAAAAATATTAGTTACATGTTACCATCTCATTTAGGAGTATGTGTTTTGTTCCAAGCTTCCTTCTCATTTTTTTATGTACTTTTTAACTTAAGGGATTATGATAAAATGAGAACCAGGTTGCGCAGAAATAAAACAATTTGTGATGACCATTGTTTTCAAACCTAGGATGGACTTGCCAGTTGGACAACAATAATCAGGAACTGGATCAGTTGCTATTCTGGACTAGTTAGAAAACTCATCACTAGAAACCTTGCCACAGACTTTGGTCTTGATTCAAGCAGTAGGCAGCTAGTTAGTAATGATTTGGAGGCTCTATATAGTGCCATGTTACCTCCACTAAAAGAAAATTAGGAATCCTAACACATTGCTATACTCAAAAACTGGGTTCAGGAATGTCACCTTTAATGCATTAGCCATTGAAACTGGAGAAGAAGATAGGATAGTTTCACTTAACAAATCTATTTTTCAATTACAATATTGATATCAGCTACTCTTTTGTTTTGTTTTCTTTTGTAATGTCAGTAACTAAATTTATCATGTGTTAAGTTTATTGAAACTATTTTAGCGTTTTCTTTGTTTAATCTAACGTAAAATTTTGTGGTTGTAAAATTAAATGAAGTTCCTTTATTGTACATCATTGTTATTATCATTTTAATTTTATATTTTAATAAGTGTTAAGGTATCTTCAAGAACAAAATATTGGCCCAAAATTTGCTCATTAAGGTTATTGTATATTGACCAAATCAACAGTCCTCTTCCATTTAAAACTAGGGTTATCATACTCAAATATCACTGGCATTCTGGTCAGAGTTGGAATATAAGTCATAAATTTGGTGGTTGACTGGTGTTCTTAAATATAAAAGTGAGTTATTAGTTCAAATGTTCTTTCTTATTTAGTTCCTCTTCTTTCTGAAAACCTCTTAATTTCTGCATTGAAGAAAATAATTAATTAATTTTTTTATTTTATTTTAGTGGCCATGAATGATTTATTAGAAAAAAAATTAATAATGTGGGGATTAGAACAAGAAGAATAAATTAATACAAGTAAAAGCAACAATACATTAAATAAACAAAGAAGAAGATAAAAGAGAACTTTTCTATAATTAGGTTTGAAACACGATCAAATCGCTTTCCTAAAAGCAAAATTTGCTTCCACTTCTTCTCAAGTTTTGCTGAAAGAATTATACAAATTATTTTAGCAGATATGATTAACTTTTCAAATTTTTGCACTTAGCAAATAGTAAAGAAATTTTTATTAGGAATATAGAATATTGTTATTTTGATATTTGTTTTGTTGTTTGAATTTTTTTTTTATTTCTCAAAATTTCTATTTGTTTATAATCTCTCTCTGTATATCAAAACTACTAAAATATATATATATAAATAAAGTTTGTTATAATTATGTAAGAATACGCTATTTCAAAACTGTTGGAGAATATATCCCACATTGAAAAAGTATAAAAGTTAGAGTGGCTTATAAGTGGTGTAGATCCTGTCTTAACACAAGCCAATTGGTTTTGTGTTACATGGACTTAACCCCATTTATAAGTCCACATGTGTGTTCGTGGGCCAACACTCTCCGAGCCCGTGGATTTCTTAATAAAAACAATACAATCATTCAATTTAAAAATTTAATTTCAAATAATTGATTTATGTTAAAAAATTCTAATAATTGTCCAATTGTTTAAAATAAATTAAAAATATCAATAAACGAATGCCGAAATTGGTTTTGTGTTACATGGACTCAACCCCATTTATAAGTCCACATGTGTGTTCGTGGGCCAACACTCT
>CATIWO010239914.1:0-15640 GCA_949673435.1 Macaranga tanarius | reverse complement strand
AACTTTAATGTCTTATAACATGTCCTCATTAGTTCTTATCTTAAAACAATAGAATTTCTTATCAACCTCAATTCCATGCCACAAGCTTAATCGATATCAATTATTGACTTAAGTACAAAATATTCGAACTCCAAATCATCTATTAAAACCATTGTCAATTAACTTAAGTCACTTATTCATAACAATGGCAATCTAATCTTAAATCACCAAATTTAATTAACTGGAACAATAATTTTTTCTTAATTATCATTGATGAACAGTAATCCGGTTCTAGGACACGGATGTTACAATTATAATATATTATAAATTTATTAGTTATTTTCTTTTCAAATTTAATAAAATTTAAAAAAATTGTAAAAGTACTATTTTCTCTATAAATAAATTTACAATATTACGATGTTAATAAACTTATAGTTTATTAAAATTTTAGTAAATCTTTTATTTCAACAATTGTATATTATTTTTTCCATTGTTTTTGTTAATACTTTCATCTAACTTAAAAGTAATTTTAAGTAATGTTTTTAATTTTAATTGATAATTAAATAATAAAATTTATTTAATTTTATTTTTTATTACTAAATTTTAATATAAATATCTCAAATGATAATTGTAAACTTTTTATAACATTAAAAACAATTTTAAGTAAATTATATGTTATATCCTTTAAAATGTGATTGTAATTAATTACATATATAAATAATTTAGTTTTAATTCTCTATTTATTGAAATTTCATTTAGTAAAATTTTTTAAAAGTAATAAAAGTATTATTTTGTATATATATAGCAACCTAATATTACGAAGTTTATAGATTTATAATTTATTACAACCTTGATAAAATTTTTACTAGAATAATTATATAATACTTTTTTAAACATTAATATTTTTCTCTATTTTAGAATAATAATAAAAGCATTATTCTTTATATATGCCAATCAAATATTGCAATTTTAATTGACTTTATATAAAACTGTAGTTAATTTTTAAATAAATAAAAGACTTTAATTAAATTAGTTTTAATTTTTTCTCGGTAAACTTTAATTTAATAAAATTTTTAAAATAATAAATCAATTTTAATAATTTTTTTTTGAGTAACTATATAATACTCTTTCGATATTTTTAATGAATTGGAAAGATACTTTCAACTAAACTACTGTTAAAATTTAAACTAACTTAATTTTTTTGTTATAGATAAAATAGAACTTAATTAAAATAGGAATATATTTTTAATTAAATTATAATTATATATCTAATCTATTTATAACTGACTAAATTATCCAAATTTACATAACAGTAAAGGGTTTATGTTTGTATGTAAACTTATAAGGGTTTGGAAGATGGGATCGGAGCAGGTGAAGGTGGACAATATATAGACACATAAGTAGGAAGTATAACAGATGGAAGGTGAGGAAGACCTTTAAAAAAGATTCAGACTCAAAAAAAAAAAAAAAAAAGTGATATCTATAGAATTAAAGAATTTTTTACTTATTGGATCATAGCACTTGTACCTAGAAGTGTTCATTTGGTCAGTTCGGTCAATTTTTTGATCGAACCAAATTAACCGAACTGAACTAAATTTCAGTCAGTTCGGTTCTAAAAAAATTGAAAATTTTATGTGAAACCGAACCGAAAATTTTAAAAATATGAATTATTTTCGTATTTTTATATTAAATTAGTATATTTTTTAAAAAAAAAATATTTAAAAATATAAAAATAAAAAATAAAAATTCGGTTAGTTCAGTTAACCGAAATTTTTGTATACAAAACTGAACCAAACCAAATTCCGGTTCAATTCGGTTTTAAAATTCAAAAATTCTAAAAAAATAAACCGAACCAAATATGGTCGGTTCAGTTTATGGTTCGGTCAGTTCGGAACCCATGAACACCCCTACTTATACCCCTTTTGAGTTCTATAGTACGCCCAAGAAAATAAACCTAATGAATCTAGAAGAGAGCTTATTCATTCTAGTAAAGAGATGGACGAAGCATAACACACCTAAAAATATGAGTAAGAAAAAAAATAGAGTGTAAAAGAAAGACATTTATAGGGAATGCCATCTCCAAAAGCAAAAAATGGCATGCGATTAATAAGAAAATCATGTTGTAAGTACAACATCACTTTAAAACTATTTTGGCACATGCATGTGAAACATTATGGTGTGAACAACCTTAAAAGGATATTTATTTTTTCAGTTTACCACACCATTTTACTATGGAAGGATAAGATATATGGTGAATAATACCATGAGAGGAACAAAAGTTAAAAAATTCAAATTTCATATATTCTAAAGCAATATTAGATCTTAACACTTGAATATTAGAAGAAAATTGAGTCTTTATTTCATTATAAAAATTTTGAAAAACTTCAAGAGCAAATGATCTATTTGTTAACAAGTAAATCTATGTCATTCTAGAATGATTATCTAAAAATGTAAGAAAATAGCTAAAGACTGACACACTAAAGTACCATCTGAATATACTAAATCAAAATGATGTTTCTTAAACGACAATGCCAATCATAAGAAGAGACAACATTAACTAAAATAAAAAATAAAGGAAGAATCATGAGTAAGATAATAGACGACTCCTAACTCAGAGCTATGTCCAATCACTGTATTCATTTGGAGATCCTGAAAAAAATAATGGGTAGAAAAGATAGCTATAGAGCAATGGAAAGATTTTGTAAGTTGATTAATATAAAGTTAATCTAATGATAAGTTATTTGAGTTCAAGGGATGAAGTCTTTACTATACCAAAGCTAAATACACTAAAAATAGAACAATTAGCAACAATAATAGGAGAAAGAGAGTGACAAGGTGTAAAATTATTGAATTAACATAGATCACCTATTATATGATTTGATGTAACTAAATCTATTAACCAATAATTACCATATATAGCAGCAAGTGCCCCTGTACCTAATTAAAGGGCATAAGAGGCAACCGAACTTAGTTGAAAGTGAAGTAACCAATGATATTCTTCCTTATAAATATGAATAACATTTTCATGTATACTTAAAGAATAATTAGATTTATTAGAAGCATGTATAACATGAGCGGTAGGAACATTGGAGATTTGGTACCTTTTCTTTGTGCAATCAAGTTTACCATGTTTAACCCAACAAGTATCCATAGTGTGATTTTTCTTATTAGAAAAATCACACAACCGATCACACCTTTATCCTTTCCACCATATGCAATTATCACAGAATGTTAAATGACCATATTAAGAGTGGGCAAAGTTAGGAAATTAGATTACAAACGTGAGAAAGCATACTACATTTTGCTATCCCCAAGTAATTAACTTCTAAGGGTGTTAAATTGATCATTCAAATTCATTAAAGAAATTATATATAAACAAATTTTCCCATTGATATATTTTAGTATCTAAATATATAGAAAAGGGCTGAAGTTCATAGAATTCATTAATAATTCCTCTATAGGCAATAAAAAAATTCAAGAAGTGACCTCTCATCTTGCTTATTATCAACAAGTTGTTGGAATAAAGAAAACTATGAGAGTTATTACCATTATTAAAAGACATTTCTTTAATGGCATCTTATCTCGTTAGTAGTTGATGCCAAACAAATAGAGGCTATGATATGAGATTTCAAGGAATTTACCATCCAAGTCTTCACAGCACAATTATATTGACTCTATGAAGCATATTTCTTATCTATAGAATTTGGTACATTTTCTATAAAATTATTACTACCTTGAGAACCCAAGAAGGTACAAAAAGCTTAGGATCAAAAGGCATAATTTCTTCCATTAAACTTTACTAGTGTACTAATAAAAAGTACACAAATTTAAAGTAGGTATATGATCTATCATTTTAATTACAAATACAAGTACCATAGCTACACTACCTCAATATAAGTATAATTGAATAATCATACAAGGGGACATATCGACCCTCACAAAAAAAAAATCAAAAAAGGAGAAAGAGATTGGCTAGGGTTAAGGTTTTAATTGACCATGCTATGTACCATGATCACAAATACTGCAGAGAACTAAAAGGGAAAATTCTCTTTTATTATAAATTAGGTTAGAGCCTAATTGATGTATGTATATGTGCAGGACCCAATATTAGAAAATTATATATATATATATAAATAAATACAAAAGATTAGCCTATAAACTTTAATACAAACTAGGAATCTTAGAAATACGTTATTAACATAATTAAAATAAATATTAATGGATTATAGAATAAAAAGCAACTCTCCTTAATTTCATATTAGCAATGACATGATTTAAGTCTTATATTTTGAGATGTCCTTAAAGATAAATAACTACTAAACCACCTCTAAATCTTATATTAAAAATCTCCTTGAAGAGAGTAACTACTACCATTTCCTTGCTAACTATCACCTAATAATGCCCTAAAATATATAATAATTTATTTATCAAGAAAAAAAATTATCACTCTTATTATGCACTTTTTATATTACTCTTGGATGTTATATATCTAAGGATCAATGGAGAATCAAATTATTTGAGAGAAAAGTTAGCAGTTTTATATATACAAATAACTATATAGAAGGATTCATGATTTATTTTTTCTTAGTCCCTTTAAATTCATCCAGGGTCATGTATAGTTATAGAAATTTTAAAAAAGTAACAATGAAAAGCACAATTAAGAGCATGAGAAACTTTATTAATAGATTTCTCAGCTATTCCACACTTGATGAAGGGGAAGCTGAGGCAAGACCTGAACTCAAATGAGAATGAGAAGTTATGACATTTTCTTTTTGTACTTAGTCGAGCAACTATGCACACTACTACTGGCTAAAATGAAAATGTCTTTCATATTATCCTCGTTAAAAGAGAGAATATGCCCCAATGCGGGGAGAGAACTATTTTCTTCACTTATACATGGTATGGGAGTGTCGGGAGCACATGTCATAGGAAGTGAATAACTAGTGAAATTCCCACTATTTTCAAGGCTTTCTTTTCCTGCCCATATAGATCCTACCTATAAACTTGCATTTAAATATTTGAAATAAGAGGCTTATTAGAAGATAATAATTACAATCATCACTAACACAAATCATGCTCCCAAATAAGATTTGCAAGAAATATATGGTCTCACAATCATGAATGCTAGTGATGGTCATCACACAAAATACTATAATTTGAAAATAATTATTTTAATTAGCACTTTAGCTTCTATAAATTCAATGCGAAAAAGCTTAAAATTTCCTAAACCAAATTTTAATTGAATAAACAAGTTATTGGAAAGACCTATCAGGCATCAAAACAATAAGAATATATCTTATATATTTACTTTCCACACATGCATAGATTTGTCATTGATAGATAAAAATACACACCTGTAATTAATTGAAATCCTTTGGCCTTTTTTACCTTATAATAATAGTATCTTATTATAAAAAAAAATTAGCTTTATGGATCTTACATATGTATTTTCTTTAGAGAACTTGGAGAATTGTACAAAAAATATCCTATATAAACTCTTCATCTGTAGTTCCCACTCTTCATGATAATGTTCATGCATCAGAAATTACAAAGATAGATAAAATGGTTAAGGAACTCTTATAATTAACATGCATTTTTAGAAAGCAAATGACAAATATTTAAGATAAATGCAAATATCTGAAAAAGAGAAGATAATAAATCAAACCAATCAATTATAAAAAAAATACTTTATTCCCATCATCCCAATTGATCAGAACCTAAACATACTTTACCAATTAAATTAAGAAAAAGATTTGATTCATCAAGTGTTAATTGCTCTATTAAACCCTTTGCAAGAATAATTACCAACCAAAACTTAGCACATTGGTTTGCCAAAAATGCTTGATTTTTGAGCCATCAGGATGAGCTACCATATTAAAAAAGGCATAATGCATACACAACCTCGTGAACTTGCCAACTTTTTTCACTTTGGCACCTCAACTTACGTTTTTACCATTTTAACACTTGAACTTGCCTAAAATGTAATTTTTAAAGTCCCGTCATCATATTAGTGAATCAGCATGTGACACATAGAGGTATTTAACTGATCAAAATTTGCAAGTAGAGGTGTCAAACTGACAAAAAGTGGCAAGCACGGGGGGTGGTAGATATATTATATCATTAGATTAGTGTATTTTAGGTAAAAAGCGGCAAGTTTAGGTAATAAAATGGCAACATCATAAGTTTAGGTGCCAAAGTGAAAAAAGCTGGCAAGTTCAGGGGGGCTGAGTATGTATTAAGCCTATTAAAAAAAGAACCATTTCTAATTTTTTTAAGGAAAATACCACTTGAAAGACTTGAGCTTTCAGAATTGTTCAAGGAAACAAATTTGCCATTAAAACATGTTACACCATTATTAGACATTCCTTTAAATTCATTACAGAAAGCATTCTTGGACTGCCAAACATCAGTGAGTTTGGAAGAAGAATTAATAGATCTTCCACCTTTAACTTGCATTGGAAATGAAGAATCTAAAATCATTACATTGTGGCATCCATCCCAAACTTTAGCGCAAAAGTCAATTGCAACAACTTATAGTTAAGTTGAGTTTACTGAAAGAGTGGAATTGCAAAGAGTAGAAAATACTCATGGTATATATTCAATTTAATATAACTCTGCTAAAAATGGATCACATATTTTCCAAGTATAAAAATTCAAAGAATATAAAGAACTTTTTGAAATTTTTACCAAATTGCTTAAGTAGGAAAACCATATAAGAGTTTATTTAGTGTTAATCATGCATACCAAATTCCAATTATATTCTGCTTACATACCAAAACCATATTATTTTATATTGGTAGGATGTATCAGAGAATGGTTAGATATTCCTAACAAGCTGTTTTCCCAGGATGGCTTCAAACATTAACTATGATAAATAAAACATAAATAACTATTCTACAAAATACTTACATAGTAAAAAAATTACTTTCAGAAGAAAAGCACGCCCATGGGACAAGACATCTAAAATTGCTTCTTCAATTCCTAATTTTTAATGGAGTTGTAGTATATATTTCCATTATATTCACATAAAGACAGAGGTTTTTGAAGTAAATAAGGCAATTGTAGATAAATCCTCAAACTAGAGCAATGCATAGTATATTCATAAAAAAACCAGTACAACAAAGTATAATCTACAACTGTTGGAAGATTTATAATTAAAGATGGTGGAAAACCATCAATTCTATTCTGAACTTTAAAACAATTGTCAATTGAATCCTATTTTGAAAGTTATTTCAATTTGCTCCTTCAGCTTTACGAATTCCAATTCTATCAAATTTTATTTGAAAGACTTAATTGTATTTTTAAAAAATTACTTTTAAATCTTTATAAAATAAAATTTTCACTTATTAAATTTTTTATGCTTCTTTCTTATCAAAAAAATAAATGTAAAAAATATTTTAAATTTTATTGCCACTCTTGGCATGAATTTAAAAATTAACTTCTAAATATTTTAATAAATTTTTAATTTTTTCACTAAAAATCCTTAAATTCTAACTACTGTAAAATTTATTTCTTAACTTTGAACTTTATTATTCAAATTTTTTTCTAATAGGGTCAAACAAATAAAAAGTATATGGTTTGAAAAAAAAATAAAAGAATTTTGAGATACTAAAAATGTTAGTCAAAAATATAAAAAAATATTTGATTTTTCTAAAAAAAGAAAAATATTAAATAAATAAAATTTTGTTAATATTTATGATGATTGTTAAATGTGCTTACTTTGTTTTTATATTTATATTAGTCTATATAATAAATTGATTCATAAGTTATGCTTTTTTTTTTTTTTTCTTATTATTTTTTAGGAAAAAGTACAAAAAAATACCATGTGGTTTAGTGCTTTTAGTACGAGGGTTTGTGGTTTCTTTTTTTGCATTTAGGTAACTTGTGGTATATGGCTGTTAACACTTCAGTGACAAATTATATACCGTTAAATAATCTTACGTGGCAGATGATGTGGCATGACGTCATGCCACGTCATCTGCCACGTATGATTACTTAACGGCGTTACTAAACAGTGATATACTATAGGTCACCTAAGTGCAAAAAAAAGAAACTACAGCGTACTTTTTTGTACTTTTTCCTAGTGAATTTGGCAACATTTAAAAAATTGTTTAAACAATTTAATAAAAATAGAAAAGTTTGGAATTAATGGATTGGTTAAGGCTAATGGAAAATTTTAGGAATTCATATTTTTTTAATTAAATTTTTTCAGCAAATGAAATTAATTAATTATTTTCAGTTTTTTCCTTAAATTAAGGATCTAATTGGTTTCCTTGTTAATAATTTTTTTAGTTAATTAAAAAATCAAAATTATAAAATAAAAATTATAATTTTGCTTTTTATTTTTTTATACATACTATTAAATTTATATTTTATTAAAAATATAATTTATTTGATAAGCTGGAATGGGTTGTTTTCGCTTAATGCCGTTTTAAATTTGAACCATGATATAGTCATTGTGTTAAATTAATTGTTAGGAGTTCTAGCCAAATCGAACTAAATTAATTAAAGTTTTATGAGTTTTGAATTTACCAAAAAAATTATGGTTTAAAATTTTTAATGGTAAATTTTAGGAATTTATAAATTCCTAAACTTTTCTAATTTTTATTAAATTTTTTAATAATTTTTTAAAGGTAAATTCTCTTTGATTTCTTTTTTTGCACTTAGGTGACTTGTGATATATTGCCGTTAGCACTTTAGTGACAAGTTAGTAACACCGTTAAAAAATCTTACGTGGTAGATGATATGCATAACATCTGCGATGTCATGCCATGTCATCTGCCACGTTATACCACATCATCTATCACGTATGATTACTTGCGAGTTATATAATTTGTCACTAAAGTGCTAACAGTGATATATCACAAGTTACCTAAGTGCAAAAAAAGAAACCATAGGCCCCTCATTCTAAAAGCACTAAACCATATGGTACTTTTTCGCATTTTCCCTTATTTTTAATTGATACATAAAAAGTTAAAATTTTATGTAAAAATTTAATATTTAATTTTTAAGTTTATTTCAAAAATGATAAGATTAAAAATTGAGAATACTTTTAAATTTTATTTTTCTTAAAATTTAGAAAAAATTTAAATAACTGTCAAATTTATTTTATAGGGATCTAAAAGTAATTTCTAAAAATATAATTAGATCCTTCAAATAAAATTGAATAGACTTAATACAATTCATGAAGTTGACAAAACAAATTGAAATGACTTTCAAAATAAGATTCAGTTGATAATTAGCTCAAAGCTTATGATAGAACAAATAATTTTTCCTTTTTTTTTAATCAAAGATGGTCATAATCTTAACATCCATTCTTTATTTATAGTCATGTTCATGATTAATTATGTGTCATTTAATTTAGGGTTATTTACAAAAAAAAAAAAATTGCATATAGTTTAGCATTTTTTATAATTTAATCATATATTTTTAATTTTGGTAATTTTATAAATAACATTAAATGGTAATTTTTTAAATTTTATATTTGAGTTCTTAAACTTTTGAAAAATATAATTTGATATGTTAGAATTTAATTAATTTTTATTAACATTTTATAAAATATTATAATTTTATAATTATATACAAATTTTAATTTAATAAATGATATAAAAACTACTATTTGATGTTACTTTAATTAGATAAAATTTAAAATTTAAACTAATTAATTATTTTTTAAATAAAAATTTAACTCAAAATAATAAAATAAGTATCAATTTGCATGTAACAATAAATTAAAATAATAATTAATAAAATTAATAATTTTTAATTAAAAAATTAATTTTCAACTCTCATTGCTTAAATAATCAATTTACATGTATTAATTCAAAAAAATATACATTAAACAATATATATATATATATATATGTACATGCATCAATTTATCGAAAAAGTTATTAGTTTATTTTAAAATTATAAAAAATATCAAAATTTATACATTATTTTACAAATAATCAATTCCGATTTTCTAGATAGCCACATCAACAAAATTTCACCAAATTTTCAACCGGTACATGAAATTGCAAAATTTTTTTTAAAAAAAATTATACATAATATTATCAAAATTAAAAGTATAATTAAATTGTAAAAAATGCTAAAGTATACGCAATTTATTTGAAATAACCCTATAAACTATAAAGCAGCCAGGATATTCATATATTTCCCAAATGCCAAGAAAACAAAATGCACATGGATATGGATAGCACCTAAATTCAAAATTCTATTGCCTGTTGTAAAGTATAACATCAATAAGAACAATCTTTAGAAAAAATGTTGTGAATATCATTAATTGGCACATCATTTTTATCATTTCTTCAACTAAAACATTTGAATGCCATCATTATACAATACATTTCAATGTAATGAAATAAATTTACTCGATTTTCTGGTTTACGGTACTTTCTGTTGCACTTTCCGTTGCATTATAAGCAGCATCAGCTGAAGAAGTGTCGATATCGTTCAGTCCCAACTCCTCATTCTGTTCCCAGGACCTCTCATATTCCTCAACTAAAAGCAGCAAACATAAAAGTTCCATTCAGAGGAAAAGGTGGTTTGAGATGCAACAGTTATACGCTCAATCCATAAAGTAATGAAACTTTTCATCTTGGCAGAACCTACCAGAACAGGAAAGGACAAGAACTTACATTGTAACTGATTGTCGTCTCTGATGTCATCAGTTGCTGGTGCAATAAATGAATTCGCTAATGCATCATCGAGAATTAAAGTCCATGGCTCCTCCAAACTCAAAAGCTGAAGAATGAAGGATAAGAAACAAATCATTAATACAAAAGTTTCTGAAAGTTAACAAATTATCCTTTGATGTCTAAACTCTCCACAATAAATAAAACTGCTGCTACTACATTTGGCTAACAAATTTCCTCTTATGAACACAACTGGCACTTCTTGTATACATGGCAAGAGAATTAAGATGAATTTCTTTTCTTCTATGTATAATGTTGCCTAAGGTAACTACTCCACTGACATCCTCTTAAGTGGAAAAAGCAAGCAAAAATAAATTTTCATACAGGAGATGTGGCCATTCTTTATCCCTTCACTAATAAAAAAAAGTTAAACATGAAAGATAAACTCACCATCAGCTTTTTTAATAAATGAATAAATAAGGTACCAAAAAAGTTCCCCAGATTCAACTTTGTCCACATCACTGTAATTCAACCAGATCATGGAACCATCCCATAGACTACTACTCCATAACCCCAATATAACTTGAAAAGCACCAAACAAAAGAAGAAACATGGCCCACAAAATTGATTTAACAAAAAAAAAAAAATAAGAAAGGACTAAGATGATCAACCATTCTAATGAACCACCAAGTTTCTGACACAAAATCTATAATAAATTTCATCCTCAGTAAACTATTATCTCAAGTCAGTGCAGTTGATAGCATCACTATGCATATAAAATGACTACAGCAAGGAACTTCAGTTTGTCGCAGAAGTCTCCCATTGCCACGTTATTGCAAAAGACATAATAAAAGTTTATTTTGCCTTCATATTTTGACCCCATTATACCTCAACTTATTACATTCTCGAAACCAGGTTTTGGCTATGCTGCATAAGATTATCTAAGGAATTCACTGATTCAACTGCTTAATTTTTCACAGGACTGATAAACACAGATCCTCTATGAACCTACCAAAACACAAGGAACTAGCATTACATGTTGATCTACAACAATAGTAGCCGGAAATGAATATCTTGATTGGCTTCCCCAAGATCATAAATCTTTCCAAAGAAGCATTTTACAGCAACCCAACCTTTTAGCTTGTTTGGCAGACATTTGCAGGCCATTCCTAAACATGCCAAATTACACCATAAAACCAACGCCGACCACATCCTCGTACTTCTTTGCTAAGACCTTGACGGAAGATGTTTGTACCCAAGACAACTTTTCGATCTCTACACACCTCTCAAACACTAATGAAGCTCTAAGCACCTCTAGCCAAAAATATAGCAGAAATAACTTGGTAACTTATTCAGTAAATAAGAAGTGGAGATGAAAAAAATTAGTTAATCCAACGAAGCTTTTGTTTGTTGAGACACTTGCAGTGCTGTAACAAAGTATTTCATCCCCCTTTACTACTTCATTGTACCAAATTTTGGTATATCTAAAATGACTTCTTTACAACTTGAGAAAGTTGGGTTCATGGCATAACAGCTATAATTTACAGCATAAGATGTTAATAAGTGGTCAGATTGTAATTAATTAACATTGGTCCTTCTCATTGCTATTAATATTATTTTATTCTATTAGTTTTGATTTCTCGATGCACGTTTTCTGATTTTGTTTCAGACAAGAAAATTTTATCCTTTTCCATTTTTAAAGACGAGAAAACTTTGCTAAAGAAAGAGAAATGGAGCTGCAAAGTACAGATACTATAATCCTCCAATAAAATGATACCAAAACAATAAGCAAGAGATAGGATGACAAAATACATAAAGCGCCCTCTAAACATACTGCATGGCACTATAATGAATACCTCTGATTCTCTAAAGACTCCAAAGCAAGCTCCTAATGCTTTACAAAAGACTACTTTTTGTTCCTGCAATATATAGAAACGCACATTCCTGCAGCTATCTCAACCTTCCTCTTTTCCAGTTAGTTGTGAGGAAACACCTAATCCTCCAATTATTATCTTTTCTTTCTCGATTAATTCAAAGCATTTTCACCAATAGAAGTAAAAGGATTTTGGTTAATGAAACTAGATCCAAAAGAAAAATGAGCGACATAAAGCAATATTCAACAAATAATCATCACCTCTCCCACAAGGTAAAAAATTAGACATTATCTAATCTCTCTAAAGACATGCAAGAGAAAGGACGAAAGTTGCACCTTGTTTAGCTTTGCTCTGAATTCTTGCCACTTGCTTCTCTTATAGTTGTCGAGACTATCTCCAAAGGTGAATCCATGTACTCTCTCAAGGCCTGAACGTATAACTTATAATATTATGATTGGAAATCCCAAATCATGCTTAAAAGAAAATCCATTGTTTGGTTGGCGGTACATGGAAAAATTAACAATAAAAATATATTTCAGCGTAAAAGATCTAATGGGAGATATGCAGCGATACAACAAAAATATGATGCTTGTGTATACTGGCATAACTTTTTACTATAGAATTCAGCAGTGGTCCTAGCAATACAAAAGAAATTATTAAGATAGAAAAGGAATTTGAGTATGTGGAGATATAAGGATAAATTCTTCCTTCTAAAATGAATGAGAAAAAAGGAACAACAATTTAGAAGATATCAACTTGAAAGGACTTCACTAATCTCATTCAGTGATGGAACTATCAAATTAATTAAAGTAGGGCCAATGCAACCCTCATTCGTAAGGGAATTGGAAAAGAATTTCAAGGAAAACTTTTTTTTTTTTTTCAAACTCGCATTCCCTCCCTACACATTCCAAAACTGTGTAAATATCACCCCCATAAAAAGAAAATGAAAGGGACAAATCTGCGCCTTTCTTTTCAAAACATCCAATAAAACAATAAGAATTCTTTAAGTTTATTGGTAAAACTCTTTGTTCACAACATTTTGCAAAAGAGCTTGTTCCAACACTTTGCAGCACATGACAATACAGAAATAGATGTCAATGATGTTAACGCCTACTATAGCACATGTCACATTTAGATTAAATGACAAATAAGGTTTTCCTATTACGATTGGAACCATAGCTTTTTGCTCACCTTCAAACTTCGAAATGTTGAAAAACTAGCAACTGTTCGAATGGTGAATCTTTGAAAAAGTTACATGGACACTTGTAAAAGATTTAAACATGATGGCTCAATAACAAATAACGTCATACCTCATTCTAGCAAGGGAATGGGCTATGTCCATTTCAAAGTGACATTTATGCAATATATTTTGAAATAAATGAATTGTAAAAGGACACTAGAGACAAAGAAATAATGCACTAATGGAACAACAGCACAACTAAAAAAGTAGATGTGAGGCACTATACTTACTTTCACTTATTTTTGCAATTAAACCTTCAACAGTCGTAACCACTCCCCCCAATGTGCCACTAGCCAGCTCCAACTCCAGCTCTGGGATTTTAACTCCTGCGGTATCTGACTGATGAAGTACATGACTTAGTAAATAACTAGCAACCACACAAAACTGGAAGTAAGGAACATGTCTAAAGAGGAGAGCAACGAGAATATTTTTCCAAACTCTAATAAACGTATAGAAACAAAGTAGGAGTGAGCACGGTTCGGAGAAATCCGGGGGAAAAAAATCTCCAATACCGTACCATATTTCGGGGATTTTAAAAATAAAATCTCCAGTACCAGTACCATTTTTCGGTACGGTTCAATATAAGGATACCGTGCCATACCAGTTTTTTGGTCGGTTCGGTACAAAGATTCGGTTCTTTCAAAACGGATCGGTATGGAACAGTACGGTTCGGAAATTCGAGAATTTATATTATTAATTAAATATATATTTATTATCAACAAATAAAATAATAAAAAAATTATTTTATAACCTATTTAAATAAATAATAAATAATGCTAACTAATAGATAAATTAATAAACTTGAACTAAGATGTTACATAAATATTTATTAACAATTTAGGTGATTTAGGTTAGATGTTAAAAGTAAAAATACGTAGTTTTAATTCAAAACTACGTAGTTAAAAGTAAAACTACGTAGTTTTGCAATTGAATTATTTAACATTAAATTATAATAATTTGTAATTTAATTTATATATATTTAATAATAATGTAAAAAATATTATATAAACTTTATTTGATTTAAATTATTTTTATTGACTTAATATTAGATTAGTAGTATACAATATGTAATTAATATAAATTATAGTTGATAAGGTTTAATTCACTATTTATGTTAGATGTTAAAACTATATTGTTTTGATTCAAAACCACGTAATTTTGCAATGATATTACTTAACATTAACGTATCATTAATAATTTAAATTACTAATTATATATATATATATATATTTTTTTTTTTTTCGTCTCCTCCTTATATGTATATATAACATATGATCAAAATAAGAGAGAGAGAACACATATCATTTAAGGTATGTTAAAGTAGTATTTTTGTTATGTTAAGGCAGTTTGTTTTTAGATTAATAAAGTTAATTAGGTTATAAATTATAATTATTAATAATTTGAAAAGAATTATTGTTGATGTATATAATTTCTTGTTAATATATAATTTTTATAATAACTTATAATAATTTGATTATATATATATATATATAATTTTTACTAGAGTTAGTTAGTTACTTTAATTTGATTATATATAAAATACTTAGTAATTTAAATTTTATTTACTTAATATTAAACTATGTATGTAATTAATTAGTTGTAATTATCAATAAATTTATACATATAATTTCATTGTTGATATAAAAATTTTATAATAAAATTCAATAATTTGATTATATATATATAATTTTTGCTAGAGCTCGTAACTTTAATTTGATTATATATAAAAAATACTTAGTAATTTAAATATTGTTTAATTAATACTTAATATTAAACTAATATTATATTATACGTATTTAATTAATCTTATAATTAGACGCCAATTATATTAAATGAGTTATATAAGGTCTTATACAAAATTATATAGTTTTAAGATTAAAGTTCATAGTTTTGAAATCATTCACTAAGTA
>CATIWO010239838.1:0-12256 GCA_949673435.1 Macaranga tanarius | reverse complement strand
GTTATTGGCCTTTGGCATTAGTTAGGTCCATACCATTGGATCAGTGAAGTGTATGGATTTAAACACTATAAACCTCAGGTGCTCCTAATTGTCATTGTTGGCCCATAGTGTATCCATACACCCCCAACATCTCATGCTTAACAATAACACTACATGAATCTCTTGGCCCTTATGCACACCCCTATGTGTCCATAGCCGATGAACATAAGTCCAAAATCATGCAAGTTATTGCTTCAATGGAGAGCCTAGACCTAAATTTAATTGGAAGATTTTTGGGTCAATTTTAAGGTCTCACTTTGCACATTAGCCATTTTGCAACATACATATCTCATACATGCATTGCATGCCAACATACATTCACAATATATATATCTCATACATACATTGCATGCCATCTATCTATATATATATCTCATACATATATAGCATGCATCATCATACATACATTGCATGGCATCCATCTATATATATATCACACACATATATAGCACGCATCAACATACATATCTCATACATACATTGCATGGCATTCTACATCCATCTATATACATATCTCATGCATATATAGCATGCCTCAACATACATATCACATATATACATTGAACATGCAAAATGGATGTACAAATAAGGAGTGATTATGGGCCTTTCCTAAGCATATTCTAACACTTAGAATAAATACAATTGGGCCTAGCCCAAGAAAAGCCTTCATCCCATGAGCCTCCTTAATCACCATCACCATGGGTCTTGCCTCCAAGCCTCTAAGGTTAAATGGGCCTCCAATTGAACTCTTCAATCTTGATTCACAACTCTTGTGATTTACATTCAATCCTTGGCATACCAAGGTAAAGAATTTACATCCTAAAACTATGTAATTAACATTTAATTACATAAATAATAATAATAATAAAATTAATTATTATTACAAACCATAAGATTTAAACTAAGTCCATGATCATTCCTTGCATGTATGACAAGCAAACATTTAATAAAATACAACTCTTGCATATTATCATATATTTGCAAAGTCAAACAAATAAGAACAAGAAAAATATTTTTGTGAACAATACCAAGTGAACAGTACTAAGAATTAATAAAGCATTTTTAGTCACAACAGTTGCAATTAACATAATCTTTAGCATGTAATTCATGTGATAATAGGTGCTCTAATACTACTTGAAGGATGAAGATCATATTTGTCTATTTGTTTGCGGATGACAAGTTGTAGAGTATAAGAGCTCTGTCCCCATCTTTCCCCAAAGAGTCTTCCAAAAGTGACTTAGGAATTTGACATCCCTATCACTTACAATGGTCCTTGGCACTCCATGTAGCCTTACAATCTCCTTGAATAATAGGTTGGCAATATGGGTTGCATCATCCATTTTGTGACATGGAATGAAATGTGCCATCTTGCTAAACCTGTCCACAACAACAAAAATAAAATCTCTCCCTCCCTTGGACCTAGGTAATCCTAAAACAAAGTCCATAGAAATGTCTACCTAGGGTTCATTTAGTATGGGAAGAGGTGTATACAAACCATGAGGCATTGCTTTGGATTTAGCTTGTTTACAAGTAATGCATTTCTCACAAACTCTCTCGACATCCCTCTTCATATATGGCCAAAAGAAATGGTCACTCAACACATCCAAAATTTTCTTAATCCCAAAATGCCCTCATTAAACCCCCACTATGTGCCTCTCTCATAAATAACTCTCTTAAAGAACTTTGTGGCACACATAATTTGTTTTCCCTAAAGAGAAAACCATCAAACTGATAGAACTTATCAAAACCCCCTTTTTCACAAACCCCATAAACATTAGCAAAATTAGGATTATTTGGATAAAGATCTTTGAAATATTTAAATCCCAATAATTTTGCATCAAGTTTAAAGATCAAGGCATACCTTATTGACAATGCATCGCCCACCATATTTTCTTTACCTTGTTTGTACTTGATGATGTATGGAAAGAATTCAATGAATTCCACCCATTTTGCATGCCTCATGTTGAGCTTTCCTTGTCCTTTGAGGTATTTTAAGGACTTATGGTCGGTATGAATTATGAATTCTTTGTAACCAAGGTAATGGTGCCATGTCTTTAGAACCCTCACCAATGCATAGAACTCCTTGTCATATGTAAGGTAGTTTAGACTTACTCCATTTAGCTTCTCGCTAAAGAATGCAATGGGCTTGCCTTCTTGCATCAAGACTCCTCCAATACCTATACCACTTGTAGGGTCAAATGCATGAGAGGGTACCGAACTTTATCTTTATTTCAATTTGATCACCAAACTTTAATTTGTATCTGTTTAGATACCATACTTTTATTTAGTTTCACAATAGTGACTTACAAAATCTTTTGGTACCTAACAATCTAAAATTACTATTTTGATCCAGAATTAAAGATATTTTTACAAATAAGTCCATATTTTCTATATATTTATTAAAAATAAGAATAAATTTAGAAATTAGTTTGATTCCACCTAATAAGACCAGACTCATTTTGAGTAGTAGCATAGGTTAGGAGAAGGTAAACTTCTAAATTTTTTGTAGCTTTTAGACTAAATTGAAAAAATAAAGAGATTGAGGGATTAAAATGATTTGAAGAGAAATTTAGAGGACTCAAAATTTTTAATAGTACTCTTTTTGAAACAAAATTAAAGTTAGGTCACCAAAAAGAAATAAATTGAAGTTTAATATCCAAACTGTAATAAATATAAAGTTGGGTAACCATCGTTGCATTTACCCGTCACTTACATCACACTCAATTTTAAAAGGTTTAGTAAAATCTGGCAAAGATAACAAAGGTGCACAACTTAATTTTTCTTTTAGCAAGTTAAAAGCCTCATCTTATTCTATTCCCCACTTAAACCCAACATTATTTTTGATGCACTAAGTTAATGGTGCAGCTATGGTAGAAAAATTCTTAATGAATCTTCTATAGAAGCTAGCCAAACTATGAAAACTTCTTACATCACTTACACTTGTGAGTGTTGGCCATTCTCTAGTGACTTTTACTTTTTCTTGATCAATATGTAGACCCTTGTCATTGACAATATATTCAAGAAAAGTAATTTCATTAGTGCAAAAATAATATTTCTTTAGATTAGCATACAACTTTTCTTCTCTAAGCACATCAAATACACAAGTCAAATGTTGTACATGCTCATCTAAACTTTTGCTATAAACTAAGATACCATCAAAATAGACAACAATAAATTTGCATATGAATGCTCTTAAAACATGATTCATCAATCTCATGAAAGTACTTGGTGCATTAGTTAAAATAAAAGGCATTACTAACCACTCATATAAACCATGTTTAGTTTTAAAAGTAGTTTTCCATTCATCACCTTCTCTCATTCTAATTTGACGATAACCAGATTTCAAATCAATTTTTAAAAATAAACATGAACCATGTAATTAATCCAATATGTCATCTAGCCTAGGAATAGGATGTCTATATGTAACACCTATATCTTAGATGCACTGTTCATGCATTATATTTTCATAACATATAGAGTCCAATTATAGATTATGTGTAAGTGGGGTATGTGCATGTCGGTGGAGAGGAACCTATTTGTAAGGTAAGTTTGGACTAATTTGTCACAATAGGAAGTTGTGGAATATTATATAATAATCCAAGTTCATTAAAGGGGTGAAGAGATATTGTGGTGATATTTATGTATATTTAATTAAGATTATTAGTATTATATTATTAAGTGATAAATTAGCATTTATGGAAGGAAACACCTCATGCACAAATGGTAGTTTTTGATTGGTTATGTATATATGTGTTTATATGTGTGTTTGTGTAAGAGTAGAGTGTGTATAGAATTGTAGAAAGAAAGAAGAAGAAGGAATTTTTGATAGCTTTGGGAGATTTTGATTTTCTCTACTCATCTAACAATCATTTTAGGAAGCTTTAGAAGATCTATTAGCTATTGGAGCATCATTTGGTAAGCTATGCATGCATTTTGTTTAATTGAAGTTAAGTTTTAATGTTGTGAAATTCGTGTTCTATTTTCCATTTGCATCAGTCCTAGTGTTTTGATCATAATTTGAGTTGTAGAGCTCTGATTTGAGCAAAGTTGGATGCTATGGAAGAGTTTTATACAACTTTTATGTTTTAAGCTTGAGCTGAATTTACTGTTAATGTTGTCTGGCAGAGCCTGACATTTTCTTGCTCTTGATGTCAGCCCTGTTTTACTCGATTTTAATCAAAAATCCATAATAAATGTTATATATGTCCAAATTGTAAAATTCCAATTGGAATATTAGTAGACTTATATGACTAGCTTCAGTATTATTTTTATGGTTATTAGACTTATGGGTGAATTATTTGGATACATTGAACCTTGAGCATAGAGTTGAACTTAGTTGTATTTGAGTGCAAGTGTCAGGTTTGTTTTGTGAATTGATGTATGAATTATGTGTAGGAATTTATAAGGATAGAGGAGATACCAATCACTTGGAGAAGCTTTGCTTTTAAAGGAGCTGAAGTACTTTTGTGTAAGTAATTATCAATAATATATATATATATATATATATATATTAATTCCCTTGAATATGAGAAATGTATTGCTATGATTGAATTGAGCAAGATATGTGATGTGATATAAAATAAATATATGGATTGTGAGAATGTTGAATTGTGATTTGAATGTGGTATGAAGTGAGATATGGCTATTGAAATATGAATGGTGTATATGTATGTGGCTTGATTGAATGATGTGAGGAAAATGTGAGATAGCGGGGCTGAGCCGGGCGGATAGCCTCTACTAATTGTGAAATCTAGGACTGAGCCGGGTGAGTAGTCTCAGTAGTGGTCACATATGAAAAGATAAAATGTGAGATGGCCAATGTTAAGAACCTCCAAGGAATAGAACCACGAACCCTAACGATTATGAACCCATGAATTACTATCTTGAAAACCCAAGAACAAACTGATGTTAAACCCAATAATCGCTTAGATCAGATTGTAAAGATTTATTGATCAAAGAATTAGAACCTAAAGAAAACTAAGTTCTCTAAACCCTAACCCTTAACACGCCACAAGGATAGATCAATTCCTTGATAAGTGGTTTATGCATTCAATAAGAATTCAAGAATTCAAGCAATTATGCAAAGGAAACAATGATAATTTTTATTCAATTCCAATCTACCTAAAAATGCCCCAAAGATGGTGTTTTTATAATATTCTAACACAATAAAACCCTAATAATAATAAAGGAAACTACTAACTACTTATCCACCAAGCATAAGGCTTAATAGTTAATAACATAGTTCTGAACTAAAGAAGAGAATTCAGCCCATTTACTAGCCCACATTAGTCTTCATGTATTTAGGTTTGCAAAACATTAAATAAAGCCCCTTCATTAAAGTCTTCACTTGGGCTGAACCTAACATGAGCAATTTGACTTCTTTGATTAGCCCAATCTTGCATATAGCCAATTAAGGCCTCTTGGAGCTTCTTGGACCTTGACCTTGTAATTGGGCCTTGTGGCATGCTTAATAGATCCTTAGCTTTATCTTTGGTTTCCTTGTTGTCCTCTCCATCAAGCCCATCCAAGCTATCACCAATGCAAATGCCACCACTATCTTTAAGCTTGTCCACATCCATATCATTAATGATGTATCCCACATCGGTTAGTAAGAGAGGTAATGGGTGTTATATATATGGGTTCGCAAACCTCCTGCTCTGAGCCAGCTTTTGGGATGGAGTTAGGCAGGTTCATATCATGTGGTATCAGAGCCTACTCTTGACTGGTCGGGTGGGTGCATGTACGAAGGTTCCCTATAACCCGTGCAGGATAACGATGGAGTTGGCACAAGGACGTGTAGTCTAAAGGGGTCGGAAATGATGTATCCTACATCGGTTAGCAAGAGAGGTCATGGGTGTTATATATATGGGTTTGCAAACCTCCTCCTTTGAGCTAGTTTTTAGGATGGAGTTAGGCGGGTTCATATCATCTGGGCTGATTCTGCCTAATCTTTAAGCAATATCCTGACTCCCCCTAATATTTTCTTTATAATGAGAGAGCTTGTATTCAAGTCTTCAATGACTTGATCGGCAATAAAGCATATATATTGGCTTCCTGAATAGATGAATTTTCATAATTTCCATAAGTTGTTAAATCTCATATGAGTTACAACACTAAAATTTTCTTCCTTGGTAGTGTTAAGTCATGTAAAATGACATTCCATCATTGTATATTTCAAATTACAGTTTTTAGAATCATGCCATACATCATCTGTTTGCATAAGTGTAGTTGTCCTACACAATTTACTGTATTATTGAAATATGCCATTTTATTTTTATAGAAGTAAATACTTCTCTCCTGTTACTATCCATGTACTCCTGAACAAGATTGTCTTGAGAAGGAAATCTCCATTGTTTATATAGTGAATGAGGCAACTAAAGACTATGAAGTCAACATAATACTTTCTTCACCTTGAACAGGATATTATTATAAATCTAATTATTCAAGAAGCTCTTTATATCTATTACAACCTTGGAGAAGAAGTATTATCCGATGAATCCTCAAACTTGAAGATCACATATAAATTGAAAAGCTATATGGTGTCCTGAATCAAATCAGCAGAGCTCAGCAGAACTCACTTTACTCTTCAGATGAAATCTTCAGTTTGACTATGTTAGCTCTATAGCTCAATGTGACACCTATATAAATTCTACCCTAAGGTAGATCATTTGTACATTATTTTTCCTCATTAAGATTTATGGCCTCTCTATATGGGTTTTTCTACACAGCTAATGTCAGAAGAACTATTATATTAAATTCGCCAACAGATCCACTAATGATGAAATTATTCCAACTAGTTAACTTCTTGATGTCAAAGACCGATCATAAATCAGCTTCTTAGAATATAATCTTCAATGAGGGTAGAAAAAGTTTAGCCAGCATCAGTTCATTCAGTTTGAAGTCATTGTTATTCCTCAAACTATTTTTGAGGGGAAAAAGGAGATATAACTCTTTCTAGTTATCGTTAAGTCCCTATGGATTTTAAAGACTACCTCAGGCCAAGTTAGAACGGAAAGAAATTTCAAAAGTGCATGGAGGAGATTGAAGAAGCAGAATATGCATACTATTATTTGTTCCTCTACTAGTCAAAATTCATTATCAAGTTTCTAATGATAGAGAATTTTTCCAAAGTAGAAAGAAGGTACCCAAACATCCTGAGAAGGTCTATCAAAGCTTGTTCAGAGGCTTAATTTTGTATTTTAAAGAAAAGTGAAGAAGTTTCAATTAAAATTCCTCCCCGGTAAAACCCTATATAAGAAAAGGATATTGAGCTGAACTCAGGGCTAATGACATTAGTGAGTATTCAGGGTTCCACGACTTAGGAGTTATCCTCTTCAGTATAAATAGTGGATTTGAAAAATAATATCTTAGTACCTTATTGATCCTCATATTTGCTCCATTAGAAATCAAAGAATATTTGTAAAAGGTCACAATGGTCGGCTCAAGCAAGTTTGTTGGAAGGGTGATAGACATGTTAATAACACAAACTCTCAAGGACTTATAAGATATTTTTACTGTTCTTATAGGGTGAAAACCCATTTTAGTTTTTGCAAGATCTAAGGAATCTAAGGAAAGGGAATATAAAAGTCATAGATCTTTATATCAACACGTTAAATGTTGTAATAAGAAAGTCAGCAGTTTGTGAGGATGATAAAATTGAAGATTTTGACCATAAAAGGCAAAATGAAGTGAATTTTCCTGATTAGGATAAAAGACGTGATTCAACAACCTCCTAGGAATATTTTTCATCCTACGTAGGGTATAAAAGATGGTGAAGACAAAGACCTAATGCTTGTATGCCTCATAAGAAAAGAAAGACATGCTCTCATTTTAATACTACACTTGCGGAGCCTTAGCAGGAAAGGAGGAAAAATAATTATCTTCAGCTCTCATTGTCACTTACATAGGATAAAGGATGATGTTAGGAAGCTTTTGGAATAGAGGAATAGGATAAAAGGTTTGAAATTATAGAATTGCATCTCCAGCTAGGTGTTGTTCTGTGTGGGATATTCCCTACCACCTTGGAAGGAATATCCTAAACCTAGCTTAATAATTCTATCCTAAATAAGATGGACATGGCAATCCTACTACCCTTATGGGTTGTATTGAAGAAGTATGTTTGGCAGGATGGTGTCTATGTGGTGAACTATTTTGCCTCGAGCAGGAAAGGAGCATTTTGGCAAACTCTCTCGAATATAGTTTTGATTCTTCGTCTACAAACCTGCTCAACAAACTCAAATTAGAGGCTTAGGGCCATCTTTAAGTCTCAGAGAAAGAAATTTATCCCTGAAGCAACTATTGGAAAATGTGAGAGACAAGAAGAAAGCAATTCCTAGTTAGGATAATTCCTACAAGATCATTAAATCCATCAAGGTGGAAATTCATTACCCGGATATTATCGATAAGCAATTTCTTTCTCCTGCAAGTAATTCTCAACATCTCAAGAACTATTATTAACCATCTAGGAGGTTTCCTCTTCAGTTCTTATTAAAGCAACAAACTCCTAATTATTATGATTCATTTAAAGTAAATGCTAAGTGGGTTGATGCTTACCCCACTCTACCTTATATCTTTAATTTTGAGAGAGGGATCTTGCCTCATCAAAATTTTCTTGAATGTTGTTGGAAGATATCTTATGGAATGAGTCTTCTTTTTGTTATCACCCAAGTGGTTCGACATTCCTCTAGTGTGAATGAAATCCAATCAAATGATGAATTTAACTTGCTTAGGCTAAAAGCTCCTTCACAACATGAAAATTCCTAGGCAGAAAAAATTCTTTCTATAATGTGATGAAGATAATTTCTTCACTGATCATTAAGAGTTAATGCTGAAAATGAACATGACAAAAATACCTACATTGTCCATTTTTCCAAAAGTTCAAATTACTGAAGTTACATTAAGCTTATGTGGAAAAAGGCATGTACACAATTACTTTTACTGTCCAAGATATATCCAAGTGGACACAATCATAGAAGAAGATAATGATGTCAACATTATGTCTGGATTGAAGAGTAATAAAAGGAAGAAGGAAGATTTTTCATCCTACCCGGATACAAAAACAATTGTTGATGAATTCCCCTTGAAGAAAATTCTCTATAGAAAACTCCTGCTCAGGCATCTTTAACTCCTACACAGGAGAAAAATTTTCACTACAAGCAATTTTTAGTCAAAGATCTTAAACTTCTCCATAGAAGCAAAATTTCTTCCATGGAAAACTTTAATATGAAGAACTATACTTTCCCTAAGGGAGAAAAATTTTCCTTTATAGGAATATCTACTCAAAATTTTGGACTCCACCAAGGATGCAAAATCTCTTCTATAAGAAATGTTTAATGAAAGAACTTTATCTTCCTTAAGGAAGAGAAATTTCCTCCACGGGAAATTATTGCTCAAATACCTTTAACTCAATTTTCCTTTATAGGAATATCTACTCAGAATTTTTGACTCTACTAAGGAAGCAAAATCTCTTCTATATATATGTTTAATGAAAGAACTTTACCTTCCTTAAGGAAGAGAAATTTCCTCTGCAGAAAATTATTGCTCAAATACCTTCAACTCCCCTATGGGAGCAAAACTTTCTTTATAGAAGAAATTCAATAAAAGATCTAAATCTCCCCTAAGGGAGTAAGATTTACTTCATCAAAACATCTGCTCATATGCATCTAACTCCCTCATAGGAACAAAGTTCCTCTATAGAAAATTTTCATTCGAAGATTCAACCTCCCCATGGGAGCAAGATTTCTTCCATTAGAAATTCTTAGTCAGGAATATTAACCTCCCACATGGGAACAAAATTTTCTCTATACAAAATTCTCAGTCAAGGACTTCTACCCTTTGATCAAGGATTATTTCATAAGAAATTCAACAGAATATTTCAATCTCTACCAATTAATGAAATCAACTTTTCAGGATTACCTCCTCATGAATCTCTTCCTCCGCCATGTGAGAAAGAATCTCCTTCATAAGAATTTCTATTCAAAGAACTCTACCTCCTCAAAAGGAGAGAAATTTCCTCTACAGGAAATTCTTACTTAGATATCTCCAACTTCCTCAAGGGGGTAAAATTTTCTCAACAGGAAATTCTTTGTCAAAGACTTAAATCTCCCCCAAGGGAGCAAACTTTGATTTAAAGGAAGGTTCACTCAGGAACCTCTAACTCCCCCATGGGAGTAACATTTCCTCCATTAAAAATGCCAACTGAGGAATCCCTACCTCCCCATAATGCCCACTCAGTAATATTTCCCCACTAGAAATGTCTACTTAGGAATCACAGTCTCCTTCAAGGGAGAAGCTGCCTTAGAAACCCACATAGGGGGTGAACTTCAAATCATAGAGGGACCAAACCCTCCAACTTCAAAATTAGTCCTCCAAAAGTGAGGCACTCTCTATAAGTGAGAATCCATGCTATGAGGATTTAAGGAACATAAATCCTCCCTAGGCACCAATCAACCTCCACAAAGAGGTTCTCCCCATGGAGAATTAATTAAATTTGGAAATCAAAATCTCTCCACAAGTGAGAGTCCCATGTCCCCAAGGACTTATGGTATAAATATCCTTCCCAATTAGAATCAATCAAATTTAGAAGTCATATCCTCAAGGACTTCTTATACATATATTATACTCAAATACAAATCTACCGCCACAAGGAGTCTTTTAACATCCAAGTCCTAGGATCACTCTTAGACTTTAACCACCTCTAGAAGTGAAGTAAGCCAAAAAGAATGCATTCAAAACCCATCAATCAGAAGAAAGTCTCCAGAAATGAGATGAACCCATTAATATCATTGCTCTAATAGGAGCACCTGTACTAAATTCCTATAAAGGGAATGAGTAAAATTCCTCCTCAAAAGGGGATAGATTATTCATATAGGAATTCCTACAGAGGGATCCAGTCAAATATCCTCTACAAAGGAGGCCGTCTACATAAAAATCTATACGAAATGACAATCAATTAGACCTACGCAAATAATCTATAGAGCATCATCGACAGTTCAAGAGATT
Source organism: Macaranga tanarius (assembly GCA_949673435.1). Classification (NCBI taxonomy): domain Eukaryota; kingdom Viridiplantae; phylum Streptophyta; class Magnoliopsida; order Malpighiales; family Euphorbiaceae; genus Macaranga; species Macaranga tanarius. Next base: position 1,216 of record CATIWO010239838.1, on the reverse strand, counting down.
CATCACACAACTAAAAAATAAAAGAAGCTTTCAGAGCAATCAAAGGAATGAAAATTCATCATAGAAATATTTGCTCAGATGCCATTAAATGTTGTTCAAAATTCTTAAGCCTACAGAGGAGATACAAAAATCCAAGACAGGGACTATATAATCCTATATAGGAATTCGACTTTCTACATAGGAAAGCCTGTATAGGAAATCCCACTTAAGAAGACTAAAAAAAAAGTTCCTATGAACTTCTTATATATATTTTGCTTAGATAGAAATATTCCTCCCCAATGAGGCTTTTAGCATCTAAATCCTAGGAACATTCCTAGACTCTAAAGACTAAATCTCCCCAAAAAGAAGTAACAGAATCTGGATTCCATTATCCAATAAAGGAGAAGCATTTCCTAAACAAGAGTATCAAAGAAGAATTACCTATTTACACTCTTTCATCTAGAACATTCTAGACTCGGAGTGGGGGGACTACTGATGATACATAAAAATACCTGACCACTTAGAATCTACCATGTGTAAGACAAGGGTTTGTAAATCTCTTCAGTGGGACCCTTCATGGTTGTTTGACTTGTCAACTGATCCACTCAGATATTTGACCAACAGCCGGTTGAACCTAAACTACATAGGAAATTCCTCTCACAAAACTTGTAGCCTACCTCCCCTCTGAATTGGATTAAATGCGGCAGTCACTTATCATAGCTTTTTTGATGCCACTAACCTGCCAGATGTGAGGCACTCGAGTGCTCTGTAAAATTCCTATAGCTTTAGAGGTAGTTAGTCTCCATTCATTCTCTCTCAAGTACACTCCTCACCATATAAAATTTAAAAATAATGGTAGTAAGGTAACTTCTTCAACTTCACTCTCTTTCTTTCATTTTCTTCTTTTTCTTAACTCTGAATATTATCTTCCAGAGACCTGATTCCACTGAGATAACTTTATTTTTCTTAATCTCATTAACATTCCCCATATAGCACTCTTAGTATAGTGGTATGACCTAGAGGCAATCTTGTATTATGACATTGTATATTATCTCAAATGGCCATGTAATGTTCTTTTAAATAAAGTGTTTATTTGTTTGAAGCATTACTCCATTAGCATTATGTTAAATAAATGTATTATCAAGAGTTGATAATATGAGGACACATTTATTTAGTACATGTGCTATAAAATTGTTCGTAGTCAATAAATTAATATTTGGTTGATATTAATTTGACT
>CATIWO010239823.1:0-41183 GCA_949673435.1 Macaranga tanarius | reverse complement strand
ATATATATATTAAATTCCGAGTCTTATAATCATTCAACCCAAATTTTGACAAGTGTCTCTCCATATTTCAGCATTCACCTATAAAAGTTTATGTGTTAAATTCTTAAAATTCACAATTTGTTCTATAAAATATATATATATATATATATATATATATATAACATTTTAAGTATTATAATTAAAATAAAAGACTGTTATATATATTCTCAATACTAATCCACCCCCAATTACTCAAATTTCTCTTCATTGTCTCACTTTCTTATTATTATTGGGTCTCCTATTTTTTTGTCGTTCGATTTATTTTCTTTTTTCATTAATTACAATGAAGAAAACAACCATGGTTTATGCGTCCCATATAATCAATCACTCAAAAAGGTAACCATTTAATCCCCTATTCAATCATCTTTTATTTTATTTTTGATGGACACTTTTAATTTTTTTTTTTTTTTTGGTGTTGGTTCCTAAAAATTAGGTTATTATTAGCTTTTGGTGTGAACTGAGATCCTATATATCTTTCAATTTTAATTTTGACCATTTGATGTGTGAATATTTACATGTGTGTTTATATTGATTTTTATTTCAGGGCGATTTTGATTTTTAATTGTGCTTATATAACTTTATGATTGTGATGTTATCGCTATTAGGTGTTTGGATTTGAGTGTTTCTTTAATTATTATTTTTGAATAAAAATAATCAAATAAATTTATTATAATATAAATTTTAACGTTTATACTATTATAAATTATAATGTATAATTTATTAAAATTATTTAATTATTTATTTTAAAAAATATATATATTATATGTAGTCCGCGCAACGCACGAATAAACGACTAGTACTAACTAAATGTTAACTAATTGTGCTATATGTAAAGTGTATAGTGGAGAGTCCATAATCCTATGGCGAACTAGGTTTACCCAAGCATTTCTCTAAATATAGACATTTAAGTATACTTTTCATCAATTTAGAATAATAATAGAGTAAAAGTGTTGTTTCAAGAAATAGAAGAACTAAAACATGCATTATGGTAAACCTTAAGGGTGCATTAGTAACCCATATGGGCCAAAGGTAGGGCTGTAAAAGAATAGAGCGGCTCGCAAGCCGCTCGGAGTACGGTTTGTTAAATACTCATTTGAGCTTGTTTATTAAGTTAAACGAGGCGAGCCCGAGCTTGATTCTAAAGCTCGTATGAAAAACGAATAGAGCTCAAACATTCAAAGCTCAGCTCACGAATAGGCTTGGTAATATGTTTGTGAGCCAACTCGTGAACATGCTCGCGACCAAACTCGTTTAGGAATGTTCATGAGCAAGATCGTGGACAGGCACACGAACAGACTCGTTAATATGTTCGTGAGCAAGCTCGTGAAAAGGCTCGTGAGCATGTTCATTTAGAAATGTTTGCGAACAATTTCGTGAACAGGCTCGCAAATAAAATATTATATAATACTACTTTAATAGTAAGTTAATATAATAGTAATTTAAATTAGTGTTAAATGATAAAATTACATATAATAAATTTATATAATAACTATAAAATCAATTTAGTATTAAATATAATAAAATAATAAAAAATTGACTATGATATTAATTAATTATTATATAATATTAAATTAATATTAATTAAACATAATATGAATTAAAAAACTGTTATATAATATTAGTATCATTAGTTTTAAAATCATTTATATGATTTTAATATTAATAAATTTAATAAAATTATATAATTTTAGTATTATTATTTGATTGTAATGCATATTAAAAAAATATTAAGCAAATATAATTAAAATTTAATAAAATTACATAATTTGTTATGGAACTATGTATATAGTATTAGTATATAATAATACTATTAAATAAATAAATTTAACTCACGAACCTATTAACTATAAGATTACTAAATAATAAATACCAAGTATCAATGAACTACTAAGATTACCGTAAGATTACTAACTATTGAGTATCAATTGTATCTAAAATATTTAGTGAATTTTTTTGTAAACTAATACTTGTATTAATATATAATACTACTGCAAAATATAAATAAATTTAAATCACAAACATATTAACAATAAGTATCATTTTACATAATTGGTATGAATTGATTTTTTATTAAGTCTAATTATAAGATTAATTACATATGTAAAATATTGATTTAATATTAAATATTAAGTAAATAAAATTTAAATTACCAATTATAATAGAAATTACATATATATGATAATGATCATTTAGTTTTGATGTAAAGTAGTATTAATATCAAGTGCAGCATTAAGTAAATATTATATTATGGAATTAAAGTTACTGACACTAGTAAAAAATTTATATGTATAATCAAATTATTGAATTTTATCAATCAACTACTAAGATTACAAAATATTAAGATTACTAACTATTGTATGTCAATCATAGCTAAAATACTTAGTGAATAGTTTTTGTTAATTAACTATAAGTAACAATTAAATATGTACATAGTTTAGTATATAATATTACCACTAAGTATAAATAAATTTAACTCACAACTACATTAACTAAAACTAAGTATCAATTAAATACTTTAATAATCACTTATAGATAAAATACTTACTATTTTTTGTTAACTAGTACTTGTATAATTGTATTAATAAAACTAAGTAATTTTAGTATATTTACATTATTTGAATGTATGTTAGTATTAATATGAAGTACTTTCAATTCAAAATTATTATAATTAATAAAAAATAAAATATTAAAATTATATAATAAAAAAGATATAATTAAACTATCTAATTTTATCAAGTTTTAACTCTTATCTTTTCAATTAGTAAAACTATAAATAATTACAATATTAACAAAATATAATATTAAATTAATTTAACGTTAGAAAAGAATAAATTAATATAAAGTATTATTAACCAAATACAACTTTAATTAAAATTATTGTTTATGAATAATTAAAATTATTAAAAAAAATCTAAACTACAATACAAAACTATGTTGTTTAATGCTATACACCACAAAAAAATACCTTTTCATATCTTCATTTCTAACCCTAATTTAATTTTTACCTTACCTTGTAATCCGCCGCCCTCTACCATCAAAGACCATCACCTCCAATTCTTTTTTCGTGTGCTTTCATCTGCTCCAAAAATGAAACACCAGACCTTTACCTTTACCTTCACCTTCACCAAACCCATTTCATATTGATTTCAAAAAATTGCAAAACGCCATACCTTCACCTTCTGGTCCTTCACTAGATCTTCATCTTCACCGCCTTCTCGCACCTACCTCAGGCACAAACTAGAGTTAACATTGAAATCCCTATCTCGGTGTTGTCTCAAGCCGCATTGCACCATTACCATGCCTTACCAAAGCATAAATAATCTCTGCTCATTCACTCGCTTGCTCTGCTTATTTTCGGTTAGCAACTGATAGCGGGTACTGTATTTTTGGGAATTTTTTTTAGTATGCTCAATATAATATAATCTATTTATTTTAGTGAAAGATAGAGATATTTGCCTATCGATATGAAGTAATACATAATGAAATTAGAAAGATTGACAATGTCTTTTTCTTTTTTCTTCTAAATATGAAGTTTTTTTTATAGCATTTTTAGATCAATTAAAGTATTCACATGGGAGTTATGCTTTCTTTCTCTTGATGGCAGGTAGATTTGCTAATTATCTTAGCCCCATCTAGTACTGAGTGCTTATAGCGGTGAAGGATTTTTTTTATTACATCGGAGTATAAAGGGTCTTCTCTGTCAGCCTTGAACATGTAATCAGTTTTCTACATAAACTAGAATTCAGGCCTTCTGAGGTTTATTGCTGAACATTTTTTTACTTTATTTTAAGTTAGTAGCCTAGCTAGTTTGGAGTAATCTCTTAGAAATTTCTTAATCTATCTTACTTTGAATTGTGGTTTAATGAGCAGAAGAATGATTTTTGTTTTGTATCTTAAGTGATCTCAGAAATAAATAAAAATGAAGAGAGTTGCTAAAAATATAGGTGTATGGTTAAGATCCAATCATCAAATTTGATTGATGCATGAACAAAATGAAACATATAATGTTGGCTATTTGTACTTTTAGGATTATGGATAACTAATGGTTTACATGCTTAATTTCCTATAAATTCATTTTGATTAAAGTGTGAGCCAAAGTATATATATATATTTTTTTTTCTAGAAAATTTTCTTGTAAAAGAATTATTAATTGGAAAATTACAGATTGAAGTGTGACTATTAATTGTGATTAATGCAAATAATATGATCAGATTGAAGTCAATCTTAGGTACAAACGAGCTCATAAACAAGCGCTGTAATGAGCTCCTTAACAAACTTCAATCCGAGTGAACAAATGAACATCTTAATGAGCTTTAATTCGAGCAAAAAAAAGAACATCTTATCGAGCTCTATTCGTGAGCAAGCTCGAGTTTCACTCGAGCCGAGCTCGAATACTATTTTTTAAATTTCTTTTGAGCTCGAACATATTCCTTTAGGTCGAGCAGAGCCCGAGCATGCTAAAGCTTAGCTCGGCTCAGCTCGGTTCGATTACACCCCTAATAGCAGGTTTAGAAATGTATATAGCCAATGCCAGGGGCCGGATGCATATGTTACTTTATAGATGTAAGTTGGTAAATGTGTATAGCCGATGCCAGGGGACAGATGCCCATGTTACCTTATAAATGTAAGTTGGTAAATGTGTATAGTCGATGCCAGGGGCCGGATGCACATGTTACCTTATAAATGTAAGCTGGTAAATGTGTATAGCCATTATCAGGGGCCAAGTACACATTTTACCTTATAGATGTAGGGTTGGTAAATGTGTATAGTCGTTGCCTGAGGCCGGGTACACATTATGCCCTATGGATGTAAAGTGGTTAAGTGTGCAAGTGTGTATAACTATTACTTGGGGCCAGTTATACATTCTCTCTTGTGGATGTAAGACCATATCCGAGGTATGTGTATAGATGTTGCTTGGGGTCGGATAGATATATTAATTAGGATGTGGCATTCGAGTTATTACAAGCTTATATATTGATCACTCTTAAGTCGTCGTATGTATATAGGGTTATTCATATTAATTTCGGTGTGATATTGGTCCACACTGTATCAGATGTCACTGAGATATATATATAGTTTACTCTGACAATACTATTATAATGAGCTAGGTTGTGAAACTATGAGACTATATTGTAGTGATTTATTTTATTTTATTTTATGATTGAGCCTCTATTATATTACATACAGCAAGGCAAATCTTGACAGGTGATTGTGAGTTAGTATCCTTAATACATTCATTTCTGGAGCTAGGCGATCACTTAAATAATAATAATTTATTTTAAATTTTATTTATTTATTATTATTTTAATTATTGGAACGTTAATTAAGAGATCCTTTATGGTTGAGTTTGATTGTTATTTATGTTCACTCACTGGGTAATTTCCTTACAAAATTACTAACACCTTTTTATATTTTTCTGTAAAATTTCAGCATAGGTGCATAGTATCTATTTAGCTAGTAGTTTGAGAGATGACAGTGTAGTGGACTACGATGACCTATAAGGTGACCGAGGCAGAGACCTTGAGAAGTTGAGAGAGGATTACTAGAGCTTATTATGTTGTTCTATTTTAAAATTAATTATATAATAACCAGTACTCTCATAGTAATACTAAGTTGTTGATGTATCGTGTGGCGACACCAATGTATTTAAGTATAAGAAAATACATGTTTGCTATATTCTAGCAAGCCAATTGCCATCAAATAAATTTCTTGGAGATATAATGATTATGGTTTATTCATAACTAAATTTAGTGCTATCATTTTATAATATTTATTGTTAAGAGATTCTTTCTGATAGTCCTTAGGTAATATCTCTAGCTATTTATACCACTGCCAAATGGATATTCTGGTGGAGGTGTGGTAGGGAGGGGTGTTACATTTTACTTTATAGATGTAAGTTTGTCAAGTGTGTATAGTTGTTGCCTGGGGCCAGGTGCACATTCTACCTTTGTAGAAGTAAGACTATATTCGCGATATATGTATAGTTGTTGCCTGGGACCAGATACATATATTAATTAGGATATGGCATTCGAGTTATTATTAGCTTAAGTGCTGATCATACTTAAGTTATCATATGCATACTGACTTATTTATATTACGTTTGGTGTAGTAGTAGACCACACTATATCTGATATCACTGTTATATGTGTATAGTTTACTTTGATAATGATATTATGATGAACTATATGGTGAACCTATGAGATTATGCTGTAGTGAGTTGTGTTATTAAAATTAATGTTTGAGCTTCTATTATATTATGTAAAGTAAAGAAAATCACAACGGGTGATTGTGAGAAAGCATTTAAATTATAAATAAATTTTATTAAATTAAATACAACTAAAATAAACATTATATTTGTTATTTAAAATAATAATAGTATCATTATCTATGATCTCATTCCAAGTTATGTGCTTGAGTTTTCTTCTATTGAGTTATCAAGATTTATTAAATTATTCCGTTTTTTGATAATTTGATCACTCACTGAGTATTTTCTCTCAAAAACACTCACCACTTCTTTTTATTAAATTTTTCAGAGTTGAGTAGCTGTCTGGAAGATAACTAGATGTATAATAGGTGAAACAAGAGTAGTGAAGAATCTTAAGAGTATTGTTTAGTTAGAATATTTGGTAATATTATGTTATCGGTTTAAACAATTGTATTCAATGGCTTGTATTGTGAAATTTGTGTATAATAGAGAAAAAGAAATTTTGGAATAGACATTTTGTAACACATATTAGTGGAATCTATTATATTATATGTCTAAGTTATAAGAGTTAACTGATTAATGGACAAGAAAATGGTAATACTCGACCACATTAGTACTTAAGTTAGGAAGGTCAAGTGTATGACCTTCTAATAAGAGTATTGGTAGGGTTGGGTGTTACAAATTAGTCCTCTCTAATGCTTAAGTCAGTTTGAAATTATAAGTGCAGAGAATGAAGTTTCATGTAGTGGAATTGTAGATTTACCTTTGACTTTCTTTTGTTGTTGTATTTATGTGGAGGCTTATTTAAGGTTTTCTTGTTCATGAAAGTAGTCTTATGACCATTCCTCGGGCTTGATGTCCATCGCATTTATCAATAGCTTTTTACAAGTTGGTGTCATCATGTTGTCCATAGTTGTTAGGTTATTTAATGTATATGACATGGATCTTAGGCAATGTTCTTTGATATCTAGCCTAAGAGTTGTTAAGATCGGGGTTAGTTGGAGAGGGATACCAAATTGGTCACAATATAGGTCATACTATTGACCTAACGTATTCACAGAGAGGAGACCGGTCAGTTATAGTTATTGGCATTTGGTTTCGTATCATCAATAACCATTACCATTACTTAGGTATTATTAGTTAACTATAGATATACAACGCATAATCAACTTATTTATCTTATATTTTTATTCAATTTATCCTAATTCAATATTTAGTTTTCAAGCATTTTAACTATGTGTGATTTCCATTCTAATAAGATGTAACACTATATTTGGATCTTTAAAATCCATCAACGGTATCAAAGTATGCTTATTGTAAATGTCCAAAAATTCATTAAAGATTTTTTTTCTTATTTAATTTATGTTCTATCTTACTACTAAATTTGTATTTATTTTATAATTTATTTTTTATAATTAAATTTAGATCTTTTATTAATATTCAGAGGGAAAACCACTTGAAAAAATCTCAAGTGATGAAAAAATTCCTCCCTATAACTATAACGAAATCCATAGGGAGAATCAAGGAATACACATAAAAAAAACCAAGAACCAAAACTAAACCCAAAAAAATAAAAGAAATAGAGAAAGGTGAGCTAAAACAATGAGTAACATAAGCAGAATCAAAACCAACAACAACTGTAACTAAAAAACAAACCAAGCCATATTAAAGAGGTAAAGCATTATAGAATTAAACAATACTGGCAGCAGAAGTTTAAATCATGAGGTTCAATAACCAGCAGAAGTTTCCACAAAAGAAAACATCACGGATAATGCAACATAAGAAGAATAAGAACATCACTATAGCCCAGATCAGACAACAATATCAACGAGATAAAAGAATGAGAAATCAACAAAAAAAGCAAAAGCTGCAATATCAGTAGCAATGAATAAGAGCAATAGTAATGAACACCAGAACCAAATCCAAAGATAATACAACTGAGCATAACATGCATAGCAGTAACTATGTTGATCCGATTTTGATAAAAAGATTCTACAAAGCAACCTATATACTAAAAACAACTTCAACAAACAATAAACTTAAAATCATTGCTGCAATTGAACTAGGTAGCATAGGCTGAACGAAATATTAGTAGTAGCATTAGGCATCCATATTGCATTAGAGCTGCAAATCAATAGCAAAAAGCAGCAATAGCATTTTAGCAAGAGGCGACTGAAGTTAGACCAACACCGAATGTACTGAAGCATTAAAATGTAGCAAAGAAAATGAATGAGAGAAAAATAGCTAAACAGCAACCACCTTGTGCAAATTAATATTAGTCTAATTTCGAATCCCATTTAGACCAACTAGCGAATTAGTAATAGTAAAATAAAACTCTGAAGTATAAGTCGTCATCCAACATGTTATACCAAAGAACATGGTTTTTATCACTTGATGTGAAGAAAGAATTTCAACATAAAAAACAACATCATTTTTATGCAACCAAATGGACCAAATAATCGGAAAAAATAAGGAGATCTAGAAGCATCAATGCAATCGACCACAAAGTAAATATAACTACTTTAATTAATTAGTTTAAGATTAGGAAAAGACAGTTGAAATCTATAATGTGTATATAAGTGCTCAGTGGATATAACCAATTAATCTATTTATATATATATGTTCTCATTTAATTTGATAAATCTATCATGCAGCCCTAAAATTAAAGCTCGAGATTAATTTACATAATATAATTAATTATTTACTTTTATTTAATTTTAATTTGGTCATATTTAATGAATTTTCTTAAAATTCTCCTACTTGATCTGCTTAAAATTACTATAGCACTTATTGTGTTCATAATAATTAGTCTCTTATGATTTTATCATAATAATATAATGTGAAAATTTATCAAATGCAAGTTATAGCATTTATTTCATATCTCATGGAAGACTCTATTCCACATTCTACAAAACTTGCATTTCATCATATCATATCCATAATTGAATATATATATATTCTTGCATTATATGTACTCTCCCTTATCAATTATAAAATCTTTAATCTATTGTTCTTTATTCATACAAACTATATAATTTCTTATATTTTATACTATTATTCTCTAATATATTATACTCTATGCTCTTTTCATTATACTCTCATTACTCTCATTCTTAAAGTTCATATCCATATATCATAGGTAAAAATTGTCTTTTGAATCTTAAAAACTATAACTAGATGCGATTAGTCCATTGGAGGCTTAAATTCTATTTCATACCTAGTGGTGGATTAATGGGATTATCTTAATTGGTTTTGGTGCATTCAAAATACTATTTTTACTATCATATTCATTTATGTCTTGCTTTGCATTTCATGCATAAATGGTATCTTGAATATGGCAATTTTATAATTTATTAGATTTGATTAGTCATTAGAAGTCCAAATAGCCTTGATTCATACCTAATAATGGATTAAGATGATAATATATCCCAATATCAAGTAAATGGAAATGTGTTATTCAAGATGCTAACTCTATCTTATATCATCAAAGCATTAGATATATGTACATTTACATATTCATTTAGCATATTTTTGTACCTTTTCATGTTGAACTTGCATTAACTATTAGTTTACATAAAGGCATTTTGCATTAACATTTTGCATGTCTTATTCTCATTTTCATGCATTTTCATCTGACATTTGCATGAGCATGAGCATTTGCATATTGTATATTTTTTTCTTCTTTAATAATAATCACATTTTTTTGTATATTTTTCATTTTGTACAAACCAAACTTTTTTCATGCATAAAATCACTCCGATTTATATATTTTGACTTCATTTTGCATAATATCATATATTTTCATGCACATATTTTTATGTTTGGCATTGTTAAAACAAAAATCATTTAAAATTTACCAAAATTGTATATTTTATTATGTTTTGCATATTTTTTACACTTTTTCATTATAATTCAAAATAAAAATATAATTTTAAAATATTTTTATGCATTTGTGACTCAAAAGTAATCAAAATGTCTCATCTTAAAACTCAAAGTAATTGATAGAAAATAAAAGATGACATAAATAGATTATTTTTTTGTTTATATATCAAGAAGAAAAATAGAATTGGAGAGAATTTATGTTAATGTGTTTTTTTATTAAATGATTTCACTGTATATTGAACACTAGAGAACAAGAAATATATAACACTGCTATACTAATATTCCTAAACTAACGCCGTAAGACTTACAATCAATTAGAAAGAAAAATATTCAAACCTATAGTATTCACTTGCTCTTCTTGAAGAATCGGACATGCATCGGTCGGATGACCAACTGTTGCACATATGCCATATACTTTTGCTTGCTGCATATTTTCTACTGCCATTTGATGAACAAGAAAGGTAAGATCTGAAATCTGTTGTTGAAGGGAAAAAGTACTTACCTCATAAATTTTCCTAGTCGAGGCTTCATGTCTTGTTCCAAACTGCTAGGAATTTACTACCATATTGGAAATTAAATTTCTGGCTGCTTCAAGAGTCTTATCTAGCAATGCACCTCCACTAGCTGCATCTATCATATTTCTATCTATTGGCAATAAACCTTCATAAAAATATTGAATCAGCAGCTACTCACTTATCTGGTGATGTGGACAGCTTGCACACAGCTTCTTAAATCTCTCCCAATATTCATAGAGCGTCTCTCTACTAAGTTGACGAATGCCACAAATTTCCTTCCTTATATTTGCAGCCCTAGAAGTTGGGAAATATTTCTCAAAAATAATCTTTTTAGCTCATTCCATATTGTAATGGATCCTGAAGGAAGGTAGTACAGCCAATCCTTTGCCTCATCCGCCAGTGAAAATGGAAAAGCTCTCAATTAATCTGCTCCTCAGTCATACCAGTTGGTTTCATGCTTGAGCAAACTATATGGAATTCCTTAAGATGCTTATTTGGATCTTTACCTGCAAGACCACGAAAAGTAGGAAGCAAATGAATTAATCCAGATTTCAATTCAAAAGCTACATCCATGTTAGGATATTCAATGCACAATGGTTGTTGATTTAGATTAGGAGCAGCCAACTCTTTCAAAGTCTTATTGTTTGGATTCTGAGCAGCCATCTCCTCAATCTCAATATCTGATTCAATGGATGTATCATTAAAGCCTAATTCAATAGCCAAATTTAAACCAGGTGAAGCTTGCTCAATTTCAGAGGTTGTAGCTCGTGTTCTAACAATCTTTCTAGCCTGCCGAGTCTCTTTTCTCAACATTCGTGCTGTCTTTTCAATTTTTGGATCAAAATTTAATTCACCAGAGTTAGAAGATTGAGTCATATAACTCAAAACAATTGAAAACTTGCAAAGATAAATTAAATAAAATAATTTTTTTAACAACTTTTCTTTTTATTTTCTTTTATTTATTTTTATTTCTTTGACTAAAAACACAAAAATGGCTAAAAAAACCCTAAAAAAATGAATAGAGTAATAAAAAATAGAATAAAACAAAAAAATAAAAGAAAATTAAATTAATTCAATGACACACTTCTCCGGCAACGGCGCCAAAAATTGATGCACGTTGAAAACACTAAAATTAATAACTCTACATATACTAATTATAAAACTGTAGATAGGATAGGTAGAGGTCGATCCCACAGAGAAATGTAGCCAATTTTAATTAATTTAATTAATAACTCTAATTATAAATAAATCCTAATTGAAAATTGATTATGGAAAATGAAAAGAAAAGGAAAGGGGGGGTTTAAATTCCATATTGAACTAAATTAAATGAAATTGAAAATAAATGCAGTGAATAAAAACTCAGTTCTTAATCAAATTTCACCCTACAAGTGACAGGTTTAATCAATAACATTAACTTCTTCCCTTCCCAAGAAACTATCGATTCTAGGTAATAATAAGCTCTATTACCTGAAATTCCCCTTAATTCTTATTCTAACGAACAAGCTCTCATTAGAATCTAACCAATTTATAACCTAAAACAAGCTTTTTAGGTTTAATATACTAGCAGCGTTAAGAACGAAGGAATTAAATTGAATTAAGCAACTCTCGCACAAGTTTATATGTTTAACTTAAGTTGTGTTATTCATAGAAATAATAAGAAAGATTGTCCACAATCCCATTTTTCTATTTTACTACTTAATGATTCAGAAAATAGATCAATTACGTAATCTAATTTCTTAATCTAGCAATTGATATTCAGTGAATTAATTTAATAGGCCTTATTTAAATCAACAAACCAAACATCAATTTACATTAAGAATAGAATAACATCAACAATTTCTTAAAAGGCAAAAGGAAGAAATAATGTTACTGAAAAGAAAGCACCATCAACTTGAGTTAGGGCTCAAAATTCCTTTGAACTGAGCAAGAAAATCTAGTAATGTATCTTCTCCTCAAAGCTCTATATTTATTCTAAAAGTTATTTTTCTTCTTCTTATTCTTATTTTTTCCTTTTTAAGCACTCTCATCCTCTCTTTAATACATCATGACATTACTAACATTAATTTTTTTTTAAAATATCTATCTACGTTATTTATTTTTCTTAATAACACTCTTAAGCCCCTTTAAAAACTCCCAAAATATTACTAACAATAACTCCTAATAATAACTCTTATCTTTATTCCTATGTACTTTCTACAGTAATAACAACTTAATATAGGAATTCTGCACTGATTAACTTCGAATCTGAAGTTGGACTCTTTATAAGAATAATAGCCACAAGTCTTAGCTTTCCATAGAATTTTGAATCACTTGAATTGGACTTCTCTAGCCCAAGATATGGCCCAATTACTAACATCTGCTCAATATTATGCGGAATCTGCATCTTCTAATTTCGGCCTAAATTTTGACAATGCAAACGAACTCTGATCTTAATGAGTAAGCCCAATTCGGAAACCTTAAGAAGTACACTTCACTTTCTAAGAAGGCCACTTTCATGTTCTGAGGTTCTAGGTACTCCAAAACCTTAACTGAATCTTGGAGATCAAAGCTGCCAATTAACTGAAAACTGCACATCTTACTTAATGCCTCAATTTTAACTCCTAATTCATAAAACACATTAATTAGCTCATAATATCATAAAAATTATTATCAAACTAAGTGGTAAAGAATAAATAAACAATAAATATTTTTTGCTCATCACACACTCACATATACATATGCATATATAGTTATGTATACATACTTGCAATCATCAAACCCTTAAGTAGAAAATACACTCTTATAATCATACAATACTTATACCCATTTTTCACAAATTCTCATCTCCTATTCTCAACATTTCATTTAGTATCCACATTCATTCCAAATGACATGTGATGAAATTATAGCTGAAATCAAACTAGCATGCACAGTCTCTCCTTTACCCAATAACTCTATCTTCCTCTACCTCAACATATCCCTCACCAAGCTCATTATCACAACATTTCAGTAGGCATTAAAACACATATATCATGCCCTCAATAAGGTAAATGTACCATGCATACATAATCCATACTTATATAAATAATCATATATAAATTTAAAATCAAAAGATATCATAAACAAAGTAATAAAAGGTACCCGTATCTTTATTATTTACATATCCTTGGCTTGGAACCCCATCACTTACCTAAATATCTTTTTTTTACCACCATTATTGCAATTGTATCCTAAAAATATTATACCACCCATAAACTTACCATCAACTTTTCATCTTTTAGACTGTTCAAATTTCTTACTAAGTCTTTCCTTCATTAGTTGGTCGAGCAAATGCTCACTATATCCTCTAAATTCAACCCTTCCTTGAATCTTTTCCATTTTCTCTCATTAGTGGTTACCTTATCAGGAGCATACCTTGTTAATTTCATAAACTGCCTTTCATAGACGACCACAAATAATTCATTTTGTTTCAGCTAAGGAAATTCATTCTTCTTTCTATTCACTTATTCATCTAAAATATTTTTCTCTATAAATGCCCTCAAACAATTAATCCAAATCAACGTTACTCCATAAATTTATTAGTGCCTTATTGAGTTTTAAGTTTTCTATATTTTCTGTTATATGTTTTTCCTATATATCACCATTTTATAATGCATACCTTAACCTCACATGGTATTTAATTAGTATTCCACTTGTATCACACCTATACCATCATCACATTTCATATCTCAACCTATAGATCATAACTCATCCATTGCACACAAGCCTTTATTATAAGAACCTAACGATATAAACACGCTTTATGAGGAATCTACCAAAAATTTGGCAGAACCTCCCCTAGAATATAGACATCTCCCTACTAAAGTAGGGCCAATCCTGCAATAAAATAACTTACACTTCTATAAACAATCTCAATTAGGCTCAGTTATCCACCACACTATAATTATATCTAACTGAGCATTACTAGTATACTATTATTAGTAATACATAAATATTGCCAAGGTCATAATACCTTCACATTAATCTTCATACACATATTGTACCTTTATATTAATATAATATGTCATTAATAAATCTAAAGGGTACACTCATGTAATCCATATTTTTATTTTATATCACATATTTTATTCAAACAATGTCACTACATAACTAATTCTCCTTTCATCAGTACAATCAATTTAATCTAGAATTCTTTCCATATTCGATAATCATCCTTTACTAGGGTGGAATCACTAAGGTTGTAAAAACCTTTGTACCTTGCTCTCTTATACTTTATAACAGTGCTATCCACTTGCCCTTAATTCATAACTTCCACATTTTTAATCTATTCATAACATACAAAAATAAGCATCTTATGGAGGGGTTATAAATAAAAATTTCAAATTCATATAGAGCATGCACATGTATTACTAATGAACTTACTCAGACGACTCTTCGGGGTCAATGCGAGGCACTTGGTGTTCATCCATCCTGAGATATGCATTGCACATCAAATACATGTTTTCTCAACTTATGCATGATATGTTACGTATGCATCATGCTTTATCTTCCCGAGAAAATTTAATCCCCACTCTGATACCACTTAATGTAGCACCCTCTAAGTACTACATACAAGTGTCCATACATTACATCAACCACGTGGCATATGAATTTTTTTTTAAAAGACATGTATTTATACTAAGCTCTTATAATATATACATTATACTTTTATGTACATACATAATTTGAAATCAAAATAAATATATAGTTCAAATACG
Organism: Macaranga tanarius; assembly: GCA_949673435.1. Lineage (NCBI taxonomy): Eukaryota > Viridiplantae > Streptophyta > Magnoliopsida > Malpighiales > Euphorbiaceae > Macaranga > Macaranga tanarius. The sequence goes on along the minus strand of CATIWO010239823.1, from coordinate 25,806 downwards.
AAATGTTTAAATGTTATGATGATAATGCTCATGAGGATGGAGATGTCGACACCAAGTCTGCCTTATGACCCACCTGAGCTCATAAAGAAATGCTCTCCAAGCTTTTATCAACAAGCCTTAATTGAGGCTATCTATCAAAGCCTGAAAAACCACAATTTACAAAGGAATGAGCTTGCGACTCAATAAGCAATTATTAGAATAAGTTTACATATAGTTCTTCTCAAGAACTAATTGAGAGAAGTAAATAAAAATAATTGAAAATAGACTACACGGCCTGGAATACGGCCGTATTCCAACCCATGTATCTCTCTACCAAAATCATTATAAACAAACACGGCCAAGGACTTGCCGTGTCTCTACCCATGTATTGCTCTGCCACTTTTAATACCATCCTGCACGGCCATGTATTCAACTAAAATAAGCAATGTCTTTCAATACGGTTCGAGACACGCCCGTGTCTCAACCCGTGTTGCTCACCTGATAGCACATTTCTTACATTTAACAAGCAATTTAAACTAAATTAATAATTCTATCACTTCAATAACTATCTAGCAAATGCTAGCATAAATACTTGGGTGCTTATAACTCAATATCTACACCCCATCAATCATCACATTACTCAATTCATCAATCTCATAATAAAATCACATTCAACATTATATTAATTATATCACAAATGCAATGCATGTATATTTATGCTTGTTAGTTGTCCTACATACACGTTTCATATATAAACCTCATTTTTCCTTCATTCATTCTTTCTTTTCTTTTTCCTATATTCGTGACCATTCCTGAGATTCTCTACCCCTTTCAATCTCAGTCCTGAAATTCTCTACCCCTTTCAATCTCAGATTTCACACGTATGTGTATATATATCATTATCATACGAATGGCCACATCTGAGACTCTCTGCTCCTTTTCAGTCTTAGATCGTGGAGCTCAAACTCCACACACACATTTCTCTCATATCATGCCATATGCATATGTTTCATCATAATTCGTATTCAACCATACCACCTCAAGTGGCTTCCACAATTCAATATATCAAATTTGCATATGTACAATTATATCACCATAATCCAACATCTTTTTCATTTTCTCATCAATAATATATAGACATATATTCATCATGCTTTCTCACAATAATATATTTATATTTAAATATAGTCATCATGCTCAACAATTTTGCCACTTAAATGGCATACACAAATTCATATAGTTAAATAACTATAAATACTTGAAATCACTACATGTAAGCATTAAATTAATAATTACTTACCTCAAGCCTTCGACTCCTTCTTAAATAAAACTCTCCATATTGAAAAGGGTTTCCTCAAGCTCTATCAATTCCTACACACAATCATGTGCCAATTTATACAAGCAAGTCTAGCAATTCACCCTAAAATTACAAAAGGGCAACTAAATGCTCAAAGTTCAATATGTCCAAATAATTCATATACAAGTCCAAAAATCATGAAAAAATTACTAAAGCTAGTCATATGACTATTTCAAATTCCAATTGGAATTACTGGATTTGGACGTGTGTAGAATTAATTATGGATTTTTTAGTAAAATCGGGCATAACAGGAAAATAGAGTTGGCCGGTAGAGCAAGAAAATATAGGGCTATGCCAGTCACCTTAAACAATAGAATTAACCCTAGCATAAAACACAAACATTATAGGAAACTCTTTTAAGTTTCCAGATCATCAGACTTTACTCAATTTGAAGTTCTACAACTCCAGATACTATCATATAATCGACACATAACAAAATTCACAATTCAGCCTATGTACTACTACTGACATATTTAATACATAAGGTTCATGATGCCCTTAATAATTATAGGTACATCCTAAAATTACCAAATTCATACAAACTCTACTTATGTGAGTCTAATTTCATTTCCAACTTAAATCATATCAATAGTACATGTAGAGAATTAATTATAGATTTTTGAATCTATTCAGGTAGAACAAAGCATTCAGTATGAGCACTGAAAAGTCTAGCCCTAATTGATCTTCTAAACAACGAAATCAAGCAAAACTCAAAACATAAAAGTTATAGAGGACTCTCTGAAGTTCCAAATAATTAAACTTTGTTCAAATCAGAGATCTAAAACTCAAGTTATGATCAAAACACTAAGACTGATGTATGCTGAAAAATGAAATTCGAAAATCACAACAACAACCCTAACTCAAATAATCACAACTAAATACAAAACTTACCAAATTGATGCTCAAATACCTTATAAATATTCTTTAGCTCCCCAAAAATGATGCTAGATGTATAGAGAATCACCACACTCTCACAAAGCCTCTCAATTTTTCCTCTCTTATTCTTCTCTCCCTTTTTTTTCTACACACCCGTGTACATATATCCACACCCATATTTTAATATACTCATATCTACTCTCCACCAATCAAAAATATCCATTTGCCCGCTCAAAAGTCTCCCTTTAATTATTACATATTAACACTAATATCTTAATATCTAAATAACAACAATAATAATAATAATAGATAATATCAACTATTATTTCTTAATAAAATAATAGTAAATATCACCATGAATATTTACACCAATCTCTACACACCCTTAATAACTTTGGATTATTACACAATAATCTTTAACTTTCTTATGTGACAAATAACTCCCATTTCCTTAACACATATACTCATTAATACAATTAAGTATTCACATAGCCTTTAAACCAATCAAAAACTACCAAATATACTCCTTAAAATCTCCCTCCATTTAATGCTTAATTATCTCAAATATTATAATAGTAATAATATACATTATCACTTAACAACCAATATAATAATAATATTCTACAGAAATACCACCATAAGTACTTCCCTAGCCCCTTAATGAAATGGGAATGTTGCACAATATCCCAAAACTTCCACTTGTGACGTATAACTCTAAACTTACCTTACAATTAGGTCCTTCTCTACACATGCACATATTCAAATTTATATGTAGTCCACTACCTAACATGCATAACATGAAATACATACGTATTAAATACATATAAAAAGAGATGGTGTTACATCATATTGTACTATTTTCAACTTATACCAGCATAGCTTTTGACACAAAACATTCACATAATCATGCATTTCAATTTTTTTAAAGATATTATCATCAAAATATTTTGGCATGCACATGTTTTTTTTGTTAAGAGAACATAATCTTTTACCTTCTTCATCCGAGAAAATAGGGAAAAAGGCATCATACTTATCTTTGAGGTCAATTGGCTTAGGTCTTATCTCCATTGGTGCCTTCCCTTTGTCATTGGACCTTCGACTATTGCTAGACATGCTATATGAACTCATTAGGTAGCAAGAAAAATAATTGCAGAGAATTTGATGTAAAGAAGAGTGTAGAGAATGTAAAAGATTTGAGAGTTAAAGAATCCTATGCCTTTAAATAGAAGAACAAAATTTGAAGTTTACAAGACTAAAAAACCCATCTCCTAATCTTATACTGAAAAGATAAATTTTATTAAAAGATAAAAACTAACTATCCTAATAGAAAAAGGGCATTATAAACTAAAATCCTAAAAACTAAAAACACTAAAATAATCCTAAAAATAAATGGAAAAATAACATAATTTAATTAGAAAAAAATTTATTTTTCCTCCCCCACACTTAAAACTTGCAATGTCATCATTGCGTGAAAATTGGACAAAATTCGGGTAAGTTACAAGATCAAGACGCATGGCCATGCCTAATTTGCGCATGGCCGTGCACATATGAATGTGCAATATCGTCAAGGAAGGCACGGGCGTGCGTAAAATACGCATGGTCGTGCCTGCTTTGACATCTCTCACCCTTGACATAACAGAAAGCTGGCACGCCCATGTCGAAAAATGGCATGGCCATGCCTAACACGCACATACAACATTATAAAAATTAAATGGAAGGCAACGAAATTCAAACAAAACACCGTCAACATATTTAACAAAGTTCACAAAAATAGAATTACAATAATGATAATCAAAACATAAAACATACATCAAACTTAAACTAAAACTAAGTACAACACAAAGCAATAAAACCTAACACATAATTCAAACAACTACTCTTCTCAAAAGCTTCAATTGTTGTGCCCAGGGTCTTGTGGAGGATAGGGAGGTGGAAAGAAGTTTTGCGAATGAAAGTATGCCATTAAGTTGTGGTTGATCATGTTGATACTTTGATGCATCCTATGAGCCATTGAAGTGAGCTCACTAACATTTGAATCGATTACCCCTACTTGAAACTCTAGATCATCTAATCTTCTCATTACATCTTGTATGTCTCCACTTTTCTCCTCTTCATCCATTTGTTGTGGTTGCGGTGGACTAATGAGGTGGGGATTTCTATGATGATCTCTAGTAACAATGCCAATAGCTTTCATCATCGAAATGTCAATCAAAGAATGACCCCTAAGTTTTTCAAAAGGCATGTTGTCAACATCGAAACCAATATAATAAGCTATGTTAATGACCAATCCACCAATTTTGATTGCCCCCGCCATTTTAGTAGCCATATCCTTCAACTTGAGTGCTATTACATGACAAACGTCCAATTTCTCATTGTTACACATATAAAACAAAATATTTAACTCAGTTGTGGTTACCACAGAATTACCATCCTTCATAGGAAACAAAAAATGTACCATCAACCGATGTAAATACCTTAGAGCCGGTGATTGAATTCGAGATTCTTTCACCGACCTAGCCTCATAAAATCCACTCCTTTGGCCAATAATCTCATTCCAAAATGCATGCCTATCATATTTTACTATAGTATTTTGATCCGTAGGAAAATAAAATGCATCATTCAATTTAAACAAACCCATGCTATGTTCTATATTTCCCAATCTAAATGTGAGCAATAGGGTTTGTTCATCAAAATGAAAGGAAGAAAGAAATTCACATGTAGGTCTAACATAGGTAGGGCTTTGTAAAAGTACAAAGACTTCTCATCCCATCCTAGTTAAATACATGTTCACCTCTTCAAATAAACCAATATCCTTTAATAAAGACGCACTCATATATTTGTTGGGCAGTATTTTCCTAAAAAGCAATTGCTCAAACTTCTTCCTTTGCCCCTCATGCCAAAATTTAATTAGTGTACGGAAGAGTCTTACCATACGATCCTCATCAATTCCACCCGGATTGGTAGAGCTTCTCCCATGTGTCCCTTTTTATTTTGATTTCTTATGGGAAATTGATTTTCTCCTAGGTTGCCTATCTATTAATGATGAGAAAGTTGATAGATAGTGAGAGTAGAAGAAAAATTGCTCAAATTGGTTAACTTAGCAAGGAGAGGAAGAATTATAGAGAAGATGATGATAGTGTGTAGAGAATAGAGAAGAAAGGGTTTAAATAGAGAAGAGAAAAGTATAGAATAGATTAAGTTTAGGAAATTGAAGAATTGGGAATTGAAAAAGGAGTCAAAGTTGAAGAGTTCTATGAGTTGAGAAGTATGAGATGTTGGGAAGGTGAAAAAGTTGTCAAAGGTTATGGGAATTTCAGGATTTGGCAACTTTTGAATCCTCAACATTTGTGCAATTTTTAAAATATTCGATAGGTCACATAGCCATGCCAAAATCATGCATGGTCGTATGGCTGTCGATGCTTATTAAGGTCCAATTAGGCACGGGCATACGGAAAACACATACGGTCGTGCTTGATTGCAAATAAAACTTCAACTGGCACATATAGAGGACACGGCCATGCGAGAATCGTGCATGGCCATGCCTGCCTTGAAGCATTTTGGCCTGAATCAGTTTTATTATGGCACAACCATGCGAGAAACACATATGGTCATGCCTGATTGGCTAATTTTGCAATTTTTCTTGCTTATTAGGTCATATGGCCATGCAACAGGGTGTATAACCTATCTATTCGAATATCACAAGTACAAAATGCCAAAAATGAAAGCACAAATTATCATGTAATCATAACCCTTTATTTTACGCATAAATATACACTTATATAATATCTTCTTACGCTCCTCCTCTTCTTTAATTCTTTGTCTTTCTAGAACTTCTCCTCTTCACTTCCTACAAAACAAAATATGAAAAATTCATAACTCAAAACACGAAGCTAAACTAAAATAAAGAAAAGTAAAAATAAAAATAAAAATAAAAGCTTGGTTGAGCTCCCAAGAAGCACTCTTATAAGTCTATGAGCTTAGACCATCATGATCTTTATAGTGTTGAATCAATCAAAAAGGCCAATTAGTGAGAATTCTCTAATGTGCCTTCATGGTAGATTTTTAGTCTTTGCCCATTAACTTTGAACTTTTCTCCTTGAGTGTTACAAACTTCCACAGCTCTATAAAGGTAGACATGGCTCACTACAAATGGTCCCGACCATCTACTCTTGAGCTTTCCTGGAAAGAATCTAAGTCTGGAGTTGAATAGCAACACTTATTCTCCTTCTTGAAAACTCTTAATCTTCACATTGGCATCATGCCATTTCTTTGTACGTTCTTTATAAATTTTGGAGTTTTCATATACCATCTCTCTTATCTCCTCCAATTCACTCAACTGCAAAAGTCTCTTTTTAGCTGCTTTCTTGCAGTCATAATTTAAAGCCTTAACTGCCCAGTAAGCCTTATGCTCAATTTCAATAGGAAGATGACATTTTTTTCATAAACCAACCTATATGGAGACATTCCAATAGGTGTCTTATATGTTGTTCGATATGCCCACAAAGCATCATCCAACTTATTTGCCCATTCTTTTCTCGACTTACTTACTGTTCTTTCTAGAATCCGCTTCAATTCTCTATCGCTGACCTCTACTTATCCATTGGTTTTAGGATGGTATGGAGTGGCTATTTTGTGTTTAAACCCATATCGAGTTAGCAATGTTTCCATATTTCTATTGCAGAAATGTGTTGCTCTATCACATATGATAGCTCGAGGCACCCCAAACCTAGCAAAGAGTTTGCTCAAGAATTTACAAACTATTCTTGCATCATTGATTGCACAAGCTTGAGCTTCCACCCATTTGGACACATAATCCACATAGACAAGTATGTACTTATTTCTATCTGATATAGGACATGTCCCCATAAAATCTATGCGCCATATATCAAATATCTCTACCTTTAGAATTCCAGATTGGAGCATTTCATCCTTCTTTAAAATATTACCACTTCTTTGACATGCATCACAACTAAGTACAAACTTCCTAGCATCATGAAAAAGAGTAGGCCAATAGAACGTTACTTTAAGAACCTTAGCAGTAGTTCTTCGTGGACCCAAATGGCCACCATTGACCATCCCATGACAATATTGTAAAATGAAAACGGTGTCTTCATCTCCTGCACATCTTCTTATCATACCATCACTATATAGCTTCTATAGATATGGATCATCCCATAGATAGAACTTAGAGTCATAAATGACTTCTTCCTCTATTGACTATTGAATTCTTCCGGAAGCTTTCCACTCGAGGTAAAGTTAGTTATCTCAGCAAACCATGGTGCATGTAGGCTTCTAATAGCCAAAAGCATCTCATTTGGAAATAGCTCCTGAATAGGCTCTTTTCCATTCTCTCCGTCTTACTTTAGCTCTAATCTTGAGAGATGATCAGCTACAACGTTCTCTAATCCCTTTTTGTCTTCGATTTTAATGTCAAATTCTTATAGAAGCAGCACCCATCTTACGAGTCTTGGCTTTGAGTCCTTCTTGTTCAGGAGGTACTTTAATACTGCATGATCTATATAAACAACAACTTTAGCACCAAGAAGATGAGATCTAAATTTATCAAAGTAAAAATTACTACTAGTATCTCCTTCTTGATTGTTGCATAGTTGAGCTGTGCATCATTCAATATTCGGCTTACATAGTAGATGATATGAAGTTTATTCTCCTTTCTTTGGCCAAGTACTACTTCGATTGCATGGTCACTTGCATCACACATTAATTCGAATGGAAGGTTCTAATCGGGTGAGACAACTATAGGAGTTGTTATCAATGCTTCCTTCAACCTGTCAAAAGCCAATTTATAATCATTAGTAAAGTCAAAAAAAGAATCTTTCTTAAGTAGTTTTTAAAGAGGTTTAGAGATTTGTGAAAAATCCTTTATGAATTGTTGATAGAATCTTACATGGCCTAGGAAACTTCAAACTCCTTTGACATTTATTGGGTACTGAAGCTTTTCAATGGTCTCCACTTTTGCTTTGTCCACTTCGATACCTTGTGCTGATATTCTATGCCCAAGAACAATTCCTTCTTCTACCATAAAATGACAATTTTCTCAATTCAGTACTAAGTTTGTCTCTTCACATCGCGAAAGAACTTGCTCCAAATTCTCTAAACATCCCTCAAAATAGTTTCCATAGACTGAGAAATCATCCATGAACACATCTATAATTTCTTTTATCAAATTTGAGAGTATGGCCATCATGCACATTTGGAAGGTTGCTGGAGCATTACATAATTCAAATGGCATCCTTCTATAAGCAAATGTGCCATAGGGACATGTAAATGTCATTTTCTCTTGATCCTCTGGAACAATTGCTATCTAATTATAGCCTGAATAGCCATCTAGGAAGTAGTAGAAAGCATGTCCTGCTATCCTCTCTAACATTTGATCTATGAATGGTAGTGGAAAGTGATCCTTCCTCGTAGCTGAATTCAATTTCCTGTAGTCAATGAACACTCTCCATCCATTCACCACTCTTATAGAAATTTGCTTGCCTTTTCCACCACAGTCATGCCTCTTTTCTTCGGTACACACTGGATAGGACTTACCCATGAACTGTCTGAAATTGGGTAAATAATCCTAGCGTCTAGTAGCTTAACCACTTTTTTCTTCACCACTTCTTGTATATTTGGATTGAGCCTTCTTTGCCTTTTAATGGTTGGCTTGTATCCATCTTCCATTAAAATTTTGTGCATGTAATAAGATGGACTTATCCCTTTTATATTAAAAATTTGACAACTAGTTGCTCTTATTCTCCTTTTAAGCATCCTTATAAGAAAAGTATGGTTCTCTCCAAGAAAAGTATACCTCAAATGTTGAGGTAAAGGTTTCAAGTCTACATTCGGTAGTTTTAAGGTTAATGGTGGTGTAGGTTTAGTGTTTGGTAGTTGGAATTGGGAAAAAAGTTTTTGGTGGTTAAGGTATTCTTCATCTCGAGAGATTTGTACCTGCATATACTTCTCAATATTCTCCAATTCATCACAATTTGCCAAGCTCCTTTCATTGGACTTCACTCACACATTCATTTAAAACATCAACTCTCAAGCACAAATTATTATCAGAAGGATGTTTCATACCTTGATAGATGTTGAACTTACAACTTTCCTCATCTACTCTTAGTGTCAATGTTCCATTATATACATCAATGATTGCCTTGGTAGTGTAGAGGAATGACATACCAAGGATCAATGGAACATCTTCATTTTCTTCAAAGTCAAAAACAAGTCCACTGAAAAGATGAATTTTCCAGCCCTTACAAGCACATCTTCTACTATGCCTTCTAGTTCTTTTACTGTCCTATCTGCCATTTGTAAATGGATATTTGTTAGCTTTTCTTCTCCAACTCTCAATTTCCTATAAATTGATAAAGGCATAAGGTTAATAGAAGCACCAGAATCACATAAAGATTTTTAAAATGATAAATTTCCAACAGAACATGGGATAGTGAGACTCCCTGGTTGCTTCCTTTTTAAAGAAAGTTTATTAGAAATGATGGCACTTTACTCCTTTATACGTGTAACTATCTCAAATTCCTACAATTTCTTTTTACTGGAAATCAACTCCTTCAAAAACTTTGCATACTTTGGCATCTGAGCTAGACATTCCACCAAAGGCATATTGATATAGAGTGTCTTGAATCTTTCCAAGAACTTTGCAAACAGCTGATCATACTCCTGTTTCTTCAACCTTTATGGATATAGTATTGGAGGTTCATATGGTTGAATTGGTGGTGCTTTCAACTTAGCTTTTTTTTTTCCACCTTCACTTCTGGTTTTTTTTGTGCTTCAACCCATTCACTTTCTTACTCTTGCTCTCCTTCCTTCTTCTTTTTTTCATACTCCATTGTTGCTTTAGGGGTTTGAATCTCTGTTCCACTTTGCAAGGCGATAGCCTTCACTTGCTCTTTTGGATTCTTCTCCATATTGCTCGATAATGCACTTTAATTCCTTGTTGATAAAGAATTTGCTAGCTGTCCCATTTGCACTTCTAGATTGTGAATAGAAGAAGAATGATTTCGAATCATTTGCTTTATCCGCTTTTGAGCTTCATCTTGCTGACTCATCTTTGATGACATTACATCCATGAATTTCTTCATCTTACTTTCTATGGAAGTTCCGGAGGATGAACCTTTATCTTGGTGAAATTGAGATTAAGGTTGTTGTGCATTCTGATCTCCAAATTCTAGTGGTGCTTGTGGCCTCCACTGGTTATTTTCTTCATTGCTTCAAGAGAGATTTGGATGATTCCTCCAGCTAGAATTGTAAGTGTTACCATAAACTTGGTTTTGAGGTCCTTTGGAATTACCCACATAGTTGACTCCCTCCGTAGTCATCCCTTGCATCATTTGACATTCTATTATAGGATGACCTCCTTAACATAATTCATAAAAGAAAGACAATATAGATACTACATTAACATTCACTTTGTCCATCTTTTTTATCAGAGCATCAAGCTTTGCATTCAACATGGTAAAATTGTCCACTTCTATTGCCCCAGCTTTCTTTGTAATGGTCCTTTCATTAGACCACAAATTTTGTGTATTGGCCATTTCTTCAAATAGATCCAGGGCGTCTTCTAGTGTTTTTGACATGATAGTTCCTCCAGCTGCTACATCAATGTTGGCTCTAACCGCATGATTTACCTCTTTGTAAAATGATTGTACCAAATCCCATGTAGAAATCAATTGAGGCAGACATTATTTCTGAAGGTCTTTGAATCTTTCCCAACTCTCATTGAATATTTTATCATCTCTTTGAAAGAAAGAGTTAATCTCATTTCTGATCCTCAACACCTTTGTAGATGGTAAGTATTTGTTGAAGAAAGCCATATAGAGCTCTTGCTAAGTGTTGATGGAGTTGGGTGGAAAACTTATAAACCATCTATTTACTCTATCCATAAGATAAAATGGAAAGAGAATCAACCGAATTGCCTCAGGTTGTACTTCATTCATCTTAAAGGTAGAACAATACTCTAAAAATCAAGACATATGATCAAATGGATCCTCATATGGTAACCTATTGAATGGTGAATTTTGGATCATTTGGATCATTGCCAACTTGATTTCAAAGTTATTTGCTGCTACCACCGGCCTTACAATTAGTGTTTGATCACATTGCATATTTGAATGCACTATAGAGAAGAGAGTGAGCTATACTGTATCACTGTTTGAGTAAGATGCTTTGGATTGGTGGGAAACGGTGCCGGGATGCAAAGATGTGCCTATGACATTGACTTGGGAAGATTTTTTTAAGGAAATTTGTAGAGAAATATACGCCAGCTGTATACAGAGATAGAAAGAAGATTGAATTTCTAGAATTGAAGTATAATAATCTATCTGTTGTTGATTCTGAGATACAATTTGTGAGAAGTAACCACTAATGAATTGAAGAGAAAAAGATTAAAAAAGGAATTGAATTTAGAGATTAGAGAGAGAATGGCAGTGAAACCACCGACTTATAGGGATTTATTGGAGACTTCACTATGAGCTGAAGAAACCATAATAGAAAGGAATATTGTGGAAGCTAAAAAGAAGAAAACTGCTGGCACATTCACTACTTTAACTTGAACAGGTGGTAATTCATCTTTCAGAGGCTCTAATTTTCAACAGAGTGGATTTAGGGGACGTGGTATGAGCCAATCTAACTAATCAATTGGAGGATCTTATGGTAGAGGATTTGGGTGATCTAACATTCTAAAGGGGTTAAGTAGATCTATGAGTGGCACATTAACTCCAGTATGTAACAAATGTGGCAAATTTTACTCGGGTAAATGTTGGAGTTTTAAACCAAGTGTGTGCTATTATTGTAGTCAACCGGGCTACTTCATCAAAGATTGTCCGGCAAAGAAAAAGTATGGAAAGATCTCAGATGACTAGACAAAGTAGTGCCAGAGAAAATGTACCTCAAATCAGTTAAGGAAGAGGCCGAGGTAATAAAGGAAGTGGAGTTGGTACTTCAACACAAGCTGGATCTATTAGTCAACCTTAAAGCCAAGCAAGAATATATGCTATCATATAACAAGAAGCTCCCGCAACTCTAGATGTGGTCACAGGTACATTTGCTATATTTGATCATGATGCATTTGTATTGATAGATCCTAGATCCACATGTTCATTTGTATCGCATGAGTTTGCATTGTACGTATATAGTACATTTGAACCATTAGAACATAGTCTTTATGTTTTTATGCCTGCCAGGGGTATTATGGTAGTAAATACGGTGATGAAATCATGTTCTATAATAGTAGATGGTGTAACTCTATATGCAGACTTAGTAGTTATTAAACTAGAAGAGTTTAATGTGATCTTGGGAATGGATTGGTTATCAAAACATCATGCCATTGTGAATTGTTATACAAAAGAAGTAATTATAGATATTCCAGAACAGAGAAATATAGTATTGGTGGGTAAGAGAAAAAATGTACCTGCTTGTTTAATTTCAGGAGTGACTGCATTTCACTTAATGCGAGACGAGTGTGAGGCTTACTTAGCTAATATTGTGGATACAATAAAGGTTAGTCTAGGAGTAATGAATGTACTTGTAGTCAAAGATTTTTCTGATGTGTTTATGGATGAATTGCTAGGATTACCTCCACACCAAGAAGTAGATTTCGAGATTGAAACTATTCCAGGGGCGGCACCAATATCAATTGCTCCATATAGAATAGCACTTATGGAGTTAAAAAAATTGAAAAAGCAGCTAGAATAATTATAAGAGAAAGGGTTTATTAGACCAAGCATTTCACTATGGGGAGCCCTAATTTTATTTGTAAAGAAAAAGGATGGCAGTATACAGTTATATATAGATTATAGACAGTTGAATAAAATCACGGTGAAGAATAAATATCCATTGCCGAGAATTGATGATTTGCTTGAACAATTAAAAGATGTTACAGTGTTTTCAAAGATAGATTTAAGATCAGGCTATTGGCAACTCCAGGTGGCAGAATATTCTATTCCCAAGACAGCATTCAGAACTAGATATGGGTATTATGAATTTTTGGTTATACCGTTGGGATTGACTAATGTACCGGCAGCATTCATGTCACTGATGAATAAAACTTTTCAACAGTATTTAGATCAATTTGTGATTATTTTTATTGATGATATCGTTATTTACTCCCCAAGTAGAGAAGTGTATGAATGACATCTTCGAATAGCTTTATAGATATTGCGAGATAAACAATTATATGCCAAATTCAGCAAATGTAAATTTCAAATGGAAGAAATTGCTTTTCTTGGGCACATAGTTTCGAGAGAAGATGTGGAACCGGATCCATCAAAGATTAAAGCTATTATGGAGTTGGAAGCACCTAAAAATATGACGGAGATTTAGATTTTTCTAGGGCTGGCCGGATATTATAGAAGATTTATGAAAGATTTCTCTGTTGTTGTACGACCTTTAACGAATTTATTAAAGAATAATGTGCATTTTCAGTTGACCAAAACGTATCAACGAAGTTTTAAAAAGTTAAAAAAAGCACTTACTACTACTCCAATGCTTGCATTACCAGCTGGAAATGGAGGTTTTATGGTGTATACTGATGCTTCGAGACAAGGATTGGGATGTTTACTAATGTAAAATAGAAGGGTAATAGCTTACGCCTTCAAACAGTTGCAGCCTCATGAGATGAATTACCCTACCCATGATTTAGAATTAGCTACCATTATTCATGCATTAAAAACTTGGAGGCATTATTTATATGGAGAAACATTTTCTATCTTCACTGATCATAAAAGCTTAAAGTACATTCCCACTCAGAAGGAGTTGAACTTGAGGCAACGAAGATGGATGGAATTATTGAAAGACTATGATTGCACTATTGAGCATCACCCGAGGAAAGTAAATGTAGTAGCTAATGCTTTGAGTCAAAAAACTATAAAGTATTATATTGGAACAATTTGCTATGAGAGGGAGAATCTTGTAGCATTGCGGACAATGAATGTCTCTCTTAATATTGGGGAAAACCACTTATTGGCTACATTGTAAATTAAATCATCATTAGTGAATCAAATCAGAAGTGCCCAGATGGAAGAATCATATTTAAAGAAGATGAAAGAGAAATTGGAAGCTGGAGTCAACACTCAGTTTGCAATCAAAGAGGATGGCATGTTGGTAATTGACAATCACATGTGTGTTTCGGATATCGGGGTACTAAGAAGGTAAATTATAAATGAAGCTCACAATACACCTTATGCTATGCATCTGGGGCGTACTAAAATGTATCGGGATTTAAAACCTTTCTATTGATGGCCAACAATGAGAAAAGATATGGCAAAATTTGTAGTAAAATGTTTAACTTGTCATCAGATGAAAGTGGAACATCAAGCTCTTGTAAGAAAATTGTAACCTTTGAGGATACCAGAATGGAAATGGGAGAAGATAATGATGGATTTTGTGATTGGGTTGCCATGTACATTTTGGAGACATTATATAATGTGGGCAATAGTTGATCGATTCACTAAATCAGCTCATTTCTTACCGACTCAATCGACTAATTCTTTGGATAAACTGGCTTCCTTGTACATTTTAGAGATTATAAGATTATATGGGATTCCTTTGTCAATTATATTCGATAGAGATTCGAGATTTACATCACATTTTTGGAAAAGTTTACAGAAGGCTTTGGGAATAAAATTGCACTTTAGTATAGCTTTTCATCCACAAACAGATGGGCAATCAGAAAGAACTATTTAGATATTAAAAGATATGATGAGAGCTTGTGCATTAGAATTCAAAGGTAATTGGGATGATCACTTAGCATTGATAGAGTTTGCATAAAACAACAATTATCACTCCAGCATCAGAATGGCACCTTATGAAGCCTTATATGGGAGAAAATGTAGAAGTCCAATATGTTGGGATGTTGAAGGCTTGAGGTAACTTAAAGGATCGTATTTGGTCTAAGAAATAGTAAATAAGATTCAAATAGTCAAGGAATGTTTAAAAGTGGCTCAGAATCGTCAAAAAAGTTATACAGATCGACACCGCTAGGAAATAGAGTATAGTGTTAGAGAGAAGGTTTTCTTAAAAGTATCACCATGAAAAGGGATTTTAAGATTTGGTAAGAAAGGGAAGTTGAGTATGTAGGACTATATGAAATTGTAGAAAAAGTGGGACCATTGGCACATAAGCTAGTTTTACCAACAGAATTGTCTTTTATTCATGATTTATTTCATGTATCAATATTGAGACGGTATAGATCGAATCCTAGCAATATTATATAAGAGCCAGAAATAGAGATTTCCAAAGGATTAACATATGTAGCAGTACCGATAGAAATTCAAGATCGAAAAGTAAAATAATTGAGGAGTAAAGAAATTCCAATGGTGAAAGTTAAATGAAGTTACCATTCTCCTAGAGAAGCAACATAGGATATGGAGGAACATACGAGACAGAAGTAACCATATTTATTCTCAGATAGTGGTGAGTCATTAATTTTGAAAATGAAATTTTCTTTAAGGAGGGAACAAATGTAGCACTCGGCATTCTAAGAAACAAATTTCTTCATTATGTATTACATTATATGCATAGTAGAATAGTGAATTTAATTTAAGATTGGGTATGTTTATGAATTATGGATAGGGACCTAATTGTAAAAAAAATTTAAATAGATTGACACAATAAAAAGTTAGGGGTTAATATGCAATATTTCCACTTCATTAAGGAGTAAAAGGGATATTATGGTAATAAACCTCTACACTTATCCAAAGATTTCCTTAATTAAATAATGTATAATTACATGATCATTTATGTGTACAATTGGAGGGTTGATATGTGTACATGTGTGTATGTGTGTGTGTGTGTGTGTGTGTGTTACAAATTAAAGAGGAGAGCGATCTTTGAGAGGGTTTAGAGAATTTAATCTTTCTTATGTGTACATGTGTGTATGTGTGTGTGTGTGTGTGTGTGTTACAAATTAAAGAGGAGAGCGATCTTTGAGAGGGTTTAGAGAATTTAATCTTTCTTTTATCATCTAACAAAAACTTTGGGAATTCTAGGAGCATTAGAAAAACTTGGAGATTCCATTTAGTAAGTATATGCATGCATTTTTGTTAATTGAAGTTAAGTTTTATTTGATACAAAATTCATGCTCTATTTTCATGGTTTTTAAGTTTTAGGGTTTTTACTATAACTTATGTTGTAGAACTTCAAATTGAGTAAGCTTTGATGATATAGAAAATATAAGGAGTCCTCTACAACTTTTATGTTTTAAGTTTAAACTGAAATTGTCATTAGAATGGTCTAATAGGGCTCGACATTTTATTGCTCACTCTGGTGGCTCTGTGTGACCCGATTGTGTTCAAAAATTCATAAATAATTCTATACATGTCCAAATTAAGTAATTCCAATTGAAAATGAAAGTAGAATCATAATTCTAGAATCAGTAGAACAATTATAGTCATTGGACTTGTATGCATATTATTTGGATATGTTAAACTTTAAGTAATAAGTTGTACCTAATTGAGTTGGGTGCAAGTGTGTGATGTGGCTATATATGATTAATATGTGATTACATGTAGGAGTTGAAAAGGGAAAGGAAGACACTACCAACTAAACGAAAACCCTCTTATTGAAGAATTGGAAAGTCTTTTTGGTAAGTGATTATTAATATAATATGTATATATATTGGTTCTCTTGTATATTATAGTTGCATTACTATGTTTGCATTGTGTAAGTCATTTGATGTGGCAAGAAATGAGATCTATTAATTGTGAGACTTGTGATTGAATGTGTTATGAATTTGAGTATGGCTATTGGAATGTTGGAATGTAAATGATATTATGTATATGTGTAAAATGTGAATTTTGAAAGAATATGTGAAAATATGAGATATACGTGTGATAGTAGAGACTGAACCGGGCGAATAGCCTCTACTAATTGTGAGATATGAGAAAGCTGAGCTGGATGGATAGCTACCCATAATTGATGTGTGAGAGTGAGACCTGAGACTGAGCTGGGCAGATAGTCTCAGTATGTGGCTACATATGGAAATTGTGATTGTAAGAAATGGGAAAGCTGAGCCGGGCAGATAACTACCTATAATTGATGTGTGAGAGTGAGACATGAGATTAAACCGGGTGGATCAGTATGTGGCCACATATGGAAATTGTGATTGTGAGAAATAAGCCAAAATTGGTTAAGTGTGATATAATTATGTGATAATCATTCCGGTCGGATACCAAATGGTAAAACTAATATGTGTTCATTGAGTTCATGTTTGCATATGAATCTTGTTCTTGATTATTTCCATTGATGAGTTAAAAGTGTGAACATGTATGATTGGAATTATGATTTATTTGAATATGATACATTCGAGAATAAGATTACGGTGTCTATGTGTATTTTTGAGGTGTTTTCTGTTAACCCCTAAGCTTACCCTTAGGTATATTATGGTTCCCTCTTGCTAAATAATTATTTTAAGTGTAATTTGGTGAGTTTAAAAACCCTCACGATCGTGAGCAAGCCATCACGACCGTGAGGGGTTGACTGTGAGTAGCACGGGTAGTGATGAGTAGTAATTTTGCCTTCTCTCATGATCTCCTCACGATCTTAAGGAGATGCTCACGATCGTGAGGGCAGATTGTGAGGGGCACGAGACACTTTATGATGGCTTATTCTTTTGGTTTTTAATTGGCCTCAAATTCTTGTTATGATTTATAATCATGATACACTTTTAAGTTAATTTAAAGCTTGAATTTTAGACCATTAAACACTTGGTGTATTTGTTAGTTTAATGGTTAGCTTAATTAGTTCTTAAGAAGTATATATTTATAATTGTATTAGTAATTACTTACTGAGTAGCAAGCTCACTCCTTTGTATCTATATTTTTTAGGACATAGTTAGATAAAGCTTGAAGTTTGCATTTGATAGTGATCTCATGTGGGCCAGAGGCGAGCTTAGTGCAATTATACCCCATCCTCATTATCATATGACATTTTGACATTTTGTACTGATATTATGAACACAATTTAGTCATGTGTGATGAATGTGTTGAGAAATAGTCAATGTAATTATGCATATAAGTAATTTATATGTGGAGTTCGTGTATATATATATATATATATACTATTTGGAAAAAATTTTCCTATGCCACATGTATAGATGTGATTGTGGGTGTCACATATAGAGCTGAAGAATATCTAAGAGGTTACTCACCTCTTTCAAATTAATTTGATAGAATACAAGAATGTCATCAACAAAAAAGAAGATAAGACATTGAACAACAATATCTATTGATTTTCAAACCATGAATACTTCGAGATATTTTAACTTTGTGTGGAGGTTGTTAAACCTTTAAGCATAAATTAGAAATAAATAAGGTGAAAGGGGTAGCCTTACCAGATTCTTCTATTAGGCTTGAAAAACCCTATTGGCTCACTTTGTACAATAACAGAATATGTAAGGGAAGCCTATATTTATAGCCTTGAATAGATAATCCTATTCAATATGAAGTTATGTGTATATGTGTGAAAGTGTTGGAGTAATGAAGGCCAAAGATCCAAATTGGACCATCAACTTTGGGCCAAAAGTCTACATTGGACCTCCATTTTTTTTGTTCCCAATTAGAACTTTATGTTTCCAATTCATCTCAAATTAAATCCTATCCTAATAGAAGTGCTAACGGGCGTTAAAAAATGATGAGTTTGCATTTTTATGGGACCCACGTTATTTTGTTGACTATGCAACAAGCTTCCTCCTCCTTTTCCAAGCCTCTTCCTTTCCTTTTTTCTCTATTTTGTGATTTTAACAAAGCCTATTGGACTATTAAAAAAGATGGCACTACTTACAGAAAGGGATGCAAGTCTCGTTACTAATCCAAGTCCCAACCCATTTTCATTCCCAGTCCTGCTTCATTTTGTTACCCAATCCTGTTTCATCTTGTTATCAATTCTCTCATCTCTTGGGCTTAAAAACTCTTATACGGCTAGTCATAAGTCTCATGTAAGCACCCTTACTATCTTTACATTCACACTGGATCCATAAGCGCACCTGTCATACCTCCATTGAGCTCCCCAACTTTTCAAACTCTACGTAGCAAATTGACTGGGATGACCCAGTTGTTGGCCCATATTAGGCAAGTTAGAAATAAAATCTTTTTTACCCATTGATTTAGTCACACCATCACAAATCTTCCCATCTATCGATTAGCACACTCGCTACAAGTTTTCAATTGAAATATTATGAAAAGTAATAAGGTGAATACCTGTAGAAATTAAAGAGGTTCATATTATGTTAATGGTGATATTTTTTAGCCAAAAAATGAGCAAATTTTATTAAAAACCAACAAACTCATCAACCTCAAACTCCAAAAACAACATTAATAAAAAGTAACTTCATCAACATCAAAAATTAACAACAATCAAGCCTACTCACCAATTAACTATGCAACTGAATAAGCAAAAGGAAAAAAAAATTATTAACAAAAAATTAACGAGAATGATGGCGACATGAATATAAAGGCAGAGGAGCTGTCGATAGAAAAAATTGAATGTTGGAAATCCATTAACCGAAAACCAATTTAAATAAGATCTATAACAAAACCTACTTTTATAATCCAATTTGTGAAACCCATTAACCCAAAAACTAAATCTCATCCCTAACTCCTTTAGCTCCTTATTCATATTCTCCTATTCAGTGCTACTCTTGTAGCTAACGTTACAAAATTGTTGAAACAAACCTAAGATTTGAAACAGATTTGAAGTGTTGTTGTAGTCATGAGAGGGAAGAAGATAATGGTGGTGAGACAAGGCTTGAAAGAGAAAGTTTAGTTGTTGAGTCGATGGCAAAGAATTAGAGAGCTGCGGTTTTTTTTTTTTTTTGACATAGAGAGCTGGAGAATACATGTGTGTGAGTAAAAAAAATAATTGGGTCCCACCATACCAACTCAGCGATATTTAATGTTTGTTTGTCATTCTGTTAGGCTAAGGTTTTATTTGAGACAAAATGGAAACATAAAATTCTAGTTGGGAATAAAAAAATATGGAGGTCCAATGCAGACTTTGGCCCAAAGTTGAGGATCTAATTTGGACCTTTGGCCGAGTAATGAATTACATCTTTACTCTATTTTTTAATAAATTACAATTAATTTTTGAAAAAGAAAAATGACAAAAAAAATTATTTTATTTAACACAAATTTTTTTTTGAAAAAAAAATTTAGAGCTTTCCAAAAATCTAATAGGTCTATTAATATGAAAAATTTAAACATTTCTGAACTTTTACAAATTTATCCCAACTTTTTAATTTTGACAAAAATATTATAATTTCATCAATTATTGACAATTTTGACAGAAATAGATATTTGGTCAAAATCAAACAAAAAATATTGATTTGACATCTATAAAATGTTAAATTTACCATTTATATTATAAAATTCATTAAAGTCTATGGGCGTAGAAAATTCAAATGTCTGTGACTTTTGGCAAATTTATCCTATTTTTAATTTTAAAAAATATTTTAATTTAAAATTATTTGATCAAAATTAATTAAAAAGTATTGGGGCAATAACTAAAAATAAAATTTACATGTGATAATTTTTTAAATTTATGATTGATTATTATTTTAATAAATTTTTAAAAATTATATATGTGTGTGTGCGTGTATACGCGTGTGCATTTGTGTATAGTAAATATGACAAAAATAAAATTTGCATTTTAAAGTTAAATATCTTTAATTACTTTCAAATAAATAATTATAAAATAATTAAAAATTTTAAATTTTGCTAGAGTAATAATATTTTGAATTAAAAAATACATATGACAAAACTATACAATACTAATTTAATATAAATAAAATTTAAATTAATTAAATCTAATAAAAAATTAAATATTAATGGTAAACTATATAGTTTTTGTATAAATTCATTTTAAAATTTATATTAAATACATATAATTTAAATTATTAAATATAAAATCATTTATGAATTTAGCTATTTCTAAATAGTAAATTTAATTATTTTATTGTTGGGTTTGTAATTTTATTTAGTTTTAAATAAATAATTATATATGTTAATAAATTGGCTAAATTAAAATATTTTATCAAAATTTAAAAATTAAGATAAAATTGACAAATATTTCAAATATTAGAATTTTTTATACCATAAATTATTATAAATTTAAAAAATTAAATAGAGTAAATTTAACATTTTAAAAGATATTATGTTAACATTTGTATATAATTTTGACAAAAAAAACTATTTGTGCTAAAATTATCAAACATTTAATAAATTAAAATATTTTTATTAAAATTAAAAGATTGAAATAAAACTGTAAAAAATCACAAACGTTTAAATTTTTCATACCAATATACCAGTCTTTTATTATTTCTTTTCACAATAACAATTTTCATGAGATTACTAATCCCTATTTTTCACCATCCAAAATTATGATGCTGACAATATTATATCATTTTTATTATTTTAATAAAGTTATATCTGAGAATAAATTAATTTAAAAATTAAAAATAAAATATTAAAATAAAAAACAGCTAGTTACCTAGAAATTTTTTTTAAAAAAAGTTACTTTAGTTTGTAAGGTTACTTTTGCCACCTCATTGAATTGATGTGACAAAAAATTACAGACATTGCCACGTTGCCGACAGCAGAAAATTCATGTTATTCGATGAGGATTTAAAAGTTATTTATTTTTTATTTTCAAAAATTTAAATTCCATTTATTCGCAGATATCATATTACACCTGCCAGTTCGTGCAAACTGCAGAGTGCTAAAAAGTAACACATCGCGTAAGCTTGATTGCACCACGTGTCCATGTCTAACAGTCGTTCAACTTGCCCAAAATCCTTTTCAGAAACGACTCCTCGTCTGCCAAAGCGCACTAGTGAGGGTGACTGACAGACAGGTGAACAAGTGCTATCTATATCTTTGCATAATTCTCACAAACCAAATCTAGAGAAAGATCAGAAGTAACCAAAGATGGTGATTTCAACAACCATTACAGACTCCGATGAGCTTTTGCACTCCACTTTTGCTTCCAGATATGTACAATCTCCACTTTCAAGGTACAATCTTCATCTTCTTTTATTTATTTATTTTTGTTGCTTAATGCTTTTATAGTTTTTGATGTAGCAAATGCTCTTTTAATTTGCTATTAACCAAAAAAAAAAAAAAGAACTTATAACAATGCTTTGGGTAGTGTTGTTTCTTTCTTCTTTTTTGTCCTCGTTTTGGCCTAGTCTAAGGCAAGTCCCATTCAAAAATTACTAATGGAGCTAGCCATGGGTGTATGTATATATATATTTAGCTACCGCTCAAATTAATAATTTGAAATTAGTACAAGCTAAAAATAGAGTGACCAAAAATAGGGATGATGAAACCACAAATCTTAAAAGTTAACAATTTGGTCCTTAAAGTCTATCTATCACTTTTCTCTTCTTTGCATATTTATATCTCCACTTTTAATTTGTAACAATTTGGTTCAACTTTTGTAGCAGATTTTTTCTATATTTTAAAATTGACATGCGCTGACTTAGATCTATAAATATATTCACTGAGATGATAGTGAAATAAAATACTAATTTCAAATTAACCTGTTAACTTTGCATTTATTTTAACTCAACTTTTCTCTAAACTGTTATTAAAAATAAAAACAAATGAAAAAAATTTATAACTGGGGGACAATTATCAGTAATGATATAAAGAGTACAATAAAAAAAAAGAGATAATTATTATTTCATTAACATTTTCATGTCAACTTGTATAAAAAAAATAAACAGTATTCTTTTAAACTTAATTGTAAATTAAATATTCAAATCATATCAAAGAGAAAAGTTGTGAAGAAAATTGTAATTTATAGTTTGAAAAAACATAAAATTTTATGACAACGTATCATTTGTATTTGTTAGTTAAATTTTTTTAATTTTTATATTATTTTAATGAAAAAATTATTGACTTGTGGATAGATGCTTAATAATTTTTAGAATTCAAAATGTGAGAGAAGTAAAATTTAAGTATTTAACATTGAGAATCAACAATTTTCACAACTTATAGTGTCATTATGCCATGAATTTTCATGTAGGATACCTTTTCATTAAGCGATTTCATTAAAAATTTCAAGCGTTTACTTTTATGGTCCTAAATATGTACCAATGTTTTTTTTAAAACTTCAGAAGTAATGTTCATATATATATATATTAGTTACTTATATTAATTGTTTTAGGAATAACAACATTTATAGTCCTAATTTCTTAAAAAATATTTATATTTTCTCATCATTAGTTTTGTTACATATATTTTTTCTTTTGCAATTGTTTGTGTGAATTTTTTTTTTTATCTAATACATCAGGTTTCCGAGAACTACAACTATTAATAATTATCAACACTATCAAACTATTAATAGCTACAACAACTAACTATCATGCTATTACTAACAACAGTCAACTATATATATATATATATATAACCTAAGGATTATGAGATAAGAATATAAAATTCTTGACTATATACTTCCACTAAGATTTAAACATGGGATCTTTGAGTCGCAGAGCCTCCGCTTAGACCATTTAGTTTAGTCCTCATTGGTTTGTATATGTGAATCTTAATAGATAGTAATAGTGAAATGTCAATGTGATGTAGATTTAAGATGCCGGAGAAGTCGATGCCAAAGGAAGCAGCATATCAGGTGATTAATGATGAGCTAATGTTGGATGGCAATCCAAGGCTAAACTTGGCTTCCTTTGTTACAACATGGATGGAGCCTGAGTGTAATAATCTCATGATGGCTTCCATAAACAAGAATTATGTTGACATGGATGAGTATCCTGTCACCACTGAGCTCCAGGTTTGCTCTCTTACATTTCTGCTCGTCTATACAAGTAGATAGTACAACTTGAAGTCTTTTAGTTCTATCAATTCTTGTTAGTATTTTCTGCTTGAGACCTTACCTAAGGGCCAAACTCCTTACCACTTTGGTATAAATAGATGTTGGTTAACAATATTAATTTTAATAAAGCATAAAAATAACTATAATTTTTTTGAAAGTTCTATTTTAAACAACATTTAGCCACTAACATATTAATCATTACTTTCTATTTCATACTCTGAAAATGTCCGACTTGAAATGTGAAAACTTTTGAAAATCATGTAACTGAGAATTCTCTATATAGAAAAGTTTTGTTTTCATGCAATGTTGTGTCCCATTTCTCTCTATCTCCGTATTTTGTATCTAATGATAAAGATTGTGAGACTTCTCCAAGAGATGTTGATTGTTTTCTGTAAACTGTGGTGGCCTGTGGCTATAATTCCCTTTTCTTTTGGCCACTAGAGTTGGTGTGCCTTGTAGTCATAGCAAAGAATATCCCTCAACTGACATGACATCTACTCGTCAAGATGGAACATATATTTTTTCTAAGTTTTCATTTTGTGAGTTACTGAATTTTATTGTTAATTTTATTAATTTAATGAACAACATTGTCCTTTTTAAAGAATGAGATTTATTTGTTAATGCAATTCTGGTGTGGCAGAATCGCTGCGTGAATATGATTGCACATTTGTTCCATGCTCCTGTTGGAGATGATGAAGCTGCAATTGGCGTGGGGACTGTGGGATCATCAGAGGCAATAATGCTGGCTGGATTAGCTTTTAAGAGGAAGTGGCAAAATAAGAGAAAAGTAGAGGGCAAGCCTTATGATAAGCCCAACATAGTGACCGGAGCTAATGTGCAGGTTAATGTTAAATTGCTTTCTCACTAGTTCTGTTGCTTAATTTTAGAAATGCATTCTACTTTCATTTGTCTTGTGAAAAATCAACATATTCTCTTCCAAGTTCTATGAAACCATCTGTCAATTTTTGCTCTGAAGCTGCTAGTGCTACTATTAGCACGATCTCCCCAAAACACCATGCAATGTTTTGACTTGTCGTGTACTTATTTTTTTGTTGTGATATTAACTAGAGCAGTATATATTGATAACATGAGCATAACTAGAGTCTGAGTGCTATGTCATGTAGCTGGCAACTAACTGATGGAAGTTTCTGTTGGTCAAACATTAATTCGAATTTTGTATTCTAGAGGGGGTGAGTTTTTATGAATCGGCCAATTGCATTTTCATTTCCATGATCAGTTATTTGGTTCAATATGTTGATTGAGGAATTTGTGTATTAGGGCAGTTAAATTTGCGATCTTGTTTGTCAGTTCTGTTTTTCAATGAAGTGGTGTTTTCTTATGCTATAGTTCCTCGATGTGATTGGCATGTATGTATCTTGTGTATTTGTCTCTAATACATTTTCAATATATCATGAATATCTTTTCTTCAAAAAAAAAAATATATCATGAATAAATTTTCTCTTTCACATTTGACAAACTTCAGTTTTTTTGATGGTCTTGTCGACAAGGATTTAAATAACGGTAACGGCCGCAATTGCGGTCGCGTGTAACGGTAACGGTAACGGACCTGTCGCGGTGATAAATAACTGTAACGGCCTGTCAAGCTGAAATTTTTTTTTGAAAAATTGTAAAATGTTTGGAATCAATATATTTTGAATGTGTTCATGAAAAAATAAGTATACAACACTTAAAGAAGCATAACTGCAATACAACAAACATTAATTATATTGTCTTACATGATAATTATACATATA